>CABEEJ010004206.1:25583-38569 GCA_901482245.1 Timema douglasi
GGGGGGGGGGGGAAGGTGAAAAATATTCACGTTTTAAAGGCCTGTATTTCACCCCCCTCCATGATAAATGTTTGAGAATTGGATATCCTTAAAAGCTATTTGGAGTGATCTTGCTCCCGGCAAATTTTTAAATATGAGTGCCTCTAAAAGTCATTGAAGTGGTCCCTCCCATGCATATTTTTGAAAACTGAAAGCCTTTATAAGCTATTTGCGGTTTAATGCAAATCTTTCCACTTCATTTTCGAGAATATCAGGAGGTGTGAAATACATCCAGACGGGGAGGCTAGTATACCAGGAAGGGCAATGACCTCTCCAGTTTCACTGACACTAATTTGGTGTGGCCCTTCCTCAAATTTTAAGTAAAAGCTTGTCTGGGTATTCCTCCCTTCATTTTAAAAAAAAAAATTTGATGCTCCTAGAAGCTATTTTAAATAGCCCTAATCAGATTTTTTTAAATTTAGATTTCTTAAAAGCTATTTGAAGGGTTTTTCCTTCCGAATTTTTTTGAAATTTGGATGACTCCACAAGCTATTTAGAGTGCTCCTCATCTAAAATTTTCTCGAAAATTAGATGCCTCTAGAACCTATTTGAAGCGGTCTTCACCCAGACATATTTTTAAAATTGGTTCTTCTTAAAGCAATTTGGAATGCGCCTCTTCTGGATTTCGAAAGAAAAAATAATAATAGTAATAATATATATATGAGACTATAGTGTCACTATACCATAAGTGTAAATCTGTGAATATGGCTACCAACCTTACTCGTTTAGCAGTACATTTACTCTTTTTGAGGTGTTAAAACATCCTCTTACTATTCACACATAGAAGCCAAGTGCACTCTTTTTTGAGGTGAAAAAAAAAATAGATTAGCTAACTTATCATAGTAGGGAAAACATTTAAGGAAAACATTAAATTTCAGTTCACTCTACCACGATTCGAGGAAAACCAGAACAAACGAGAATGACACCCCGATCCATGTTCGAAAAAGTATCGGTACTTTACTTATACTGATATTTTCCTTTAGATACCAATAATTTTACTCATACTTACACCCAGTTATCGGATCGGTGTCTAAGGAAATAACCATTTGGTTATGTTATTTATGTATTTGTCCGAGCACACCCAGAAATTTTCTTTGGGTGGGGCTTACAATCAAGGCTGTAGCCAAAACTAAATTTCGGGAGAGAAGAGGTTTCGTCGGACCACAAGACAATGTATGAATATTAAATGCCTCTAGGAGTAATTTAAATTATGTAAGTTGTGTAAATTTTTTTGTTTATAGTGAGTAGCAATAATAATAATGATAATAATAATAATAGTAATAATAATAATAAATCAAGAAAATCAGGTCAAGATTAAAATTCAGGGATGGGCAAACTATGGTCCGTGGGCCAGATACAGCCCACCAGTGTGTTCAATCTGGCCCGCAGAGTAAATAATTTTAATGTCTTGCGTTGTGAAACAGGCTTTTTAAATAAAAAAAACCAAATTTATATCAACCGTGACAAAATCAACATTTCCAAACTTGTTAAATTATGCCGAAAAATATAGCCCATGTCAATGTTTGCATACCTTTTTTTCTCTCTAAGAACCGTCTTACTACCCGTTCGAGTTATACGCCTATGTACTAATTACACTAATGTGCTAGGGATTAGAAAGGTTTAATTTAGAGGAAGTGTAGTCTCATTTACGTGGAGGGAGAGTGAAAACCCATTTAGGAAAAACCACCCTTAGTATAAACCGACCGGGATCGAATCCCGATCGCCCCGTCTTTAACAGTCAAGCTATTGCGAGAGTAGCGCCCTAGACCATGCAGCCACCGAAGCGGGTATCCTCAGATTCATTGTAACAATTGTTTCAACCGTGAGTGATCATAGAAACCGACTGACTGATCGAGCATGAATGCATTCCCCACATTCACCTCTTGTAATTAAATTAGTACATCCCTGGTGTTAACTTTATGCGAAATTGGGCGTGGTCCGAGGAATTGTAAAGTCTCTATATAAGTGTCGCTCTAGGTGTAATAGTGTAATAAACCTTGTATTGAGAGACTCGAAAGCATTAATATATCTAAACATCAGAGGGGCCGCGGGGGTAACAAGTTGAGTTGTATATCTTTTTTGTACCTTTATTTTATTTTGCTATAGTATAAACAGTAAATAATGAAGTAGTACTAGAAATATTATCTAGCTACGACCTTGTTTATAATGTATATAAGCTATTATTTAAATGATATTTTAAATTGGGGATTACCCGCCTCGGTGGCGTAGTTAACTAACGAATTAGTTCCGTGTTAAGCAAGACTGCCGAGGATGGGGAGATCGAGGTTCGAATCTCGGTCGTGTGAACTGGGGGTGATTTTTCCTTAAATGGTTTTCCACTTTCCCTCCACACAAATGTAGGTTCACCTCCTCTAAATTAAACCTTACCAATTCCTAACCCATAATAGTAATTAGTATTGAAGCGTACAACCCGAACGGGTAGTAAGACGCGTTGCTATAATTTTTAAAAAAATATTGAGAATTTCAGGGTCACTGTGTATAGCGGTACACTTTTGGAATAAAAAATCTTACTTTAAAATGTAGCTTAATTCGATACATTTTGTGCTAAATTTGAGTTATAGGCCTACTTTATATTATTTAGCTTTTCGCTAAACTTTTTTAGGATCTTTGAGGAGGGGCAGATACCTATTTCACCCCCTTGGGCACACAATAGTGTCTTGATAATTTAATATTTTTAATCCAACACTGTAATAGCCGGACTAAAAAAAAGTTTAAATATTGCTTCATTCAGAAATTAGCTAGACCATAAAGATAGGCCTATTATTTTTTTACAATAATATGACAACATCAGTATTATTTTTAGGGATTTAGTAAATTTCAAAGGTAAAGTACTATTTTTATGTAAAATTATTATTTAGTGTTACTAAGTATAAAGATAATTAAAGCTGAAATACGTTAGTAGTTACATATCTAAAAGCCCTAAAAAACCATGATATTCTCAAAAAAATTCGTCCAATACAAATACCTGCGGTTATTCTTCTAAATATTTATTTCTACATTAGAAGTGAATAATATCAATATTTTTCTTCAATAGCACATTTCTGTAGCGGGTCTTGAGCCAGGTGGTAGCGAACTATGAGCACCGTTCTGCTAAAAGCTCTGTCAAACAATTTTTTTTAAAACAAAATTATGTTCTGTAACTGTATCTTGTCCACCTAGTCACCAACGAATGCGATATAGGCGAGGATAGGTGGGTGAGGGCCACTTTAAGGATTGAACAAGTTTATTACCCGCTCCAGTGGTTGCATAATTTAAGGCGTAATTCTCTCAATAAGATGGAATAAGGGTTCGAATTCTGGTTGAGAGTACCGAGTGTTTTACTAAATTTTTCCCCCCAGTTTACCTCCAAGAAAATACGGGTACATTTACCCTGTAATTCTATTCTCCTCGTCTCTACAAGGTTAGCGTGATTATTAGTCTATATATGCGTATAGCTCGAACGGGTTGTAAGACACGGTGATAAAAAAAGGAGTATATTATTAACGTTTAGTTAGTTAGCTAAAATATATACAATAATTTGAGAGGTATAAAATAAAAATCTTCATTTTAACTACGAAGCCCAGATCCGAATGATAGAAAACGTGGGTGACCTGGCGGTCTAGGGGTAAGGTGTCGGACTTCTGTGTTGGCGGCCGGGGCTCAATCCTCGGTCCCGGCACAGATTTATCTGATTACCAAACCCTTCCTTCACCTCTGACAAGACATCTTGTGAATGTGAGGAATGCCAGGTCTCCAACGTGGTTCGGATTCCACGTTAAGCTGTAGGTCCTTCATTTCATCTCACAATCACCCTACCATTACACATTAGCGTAAGTGCGTATAACCCGAACGGGTAGTAAGATGCGGTGCTAATAATAATTTATTCTTTTTTGTGGTTTTGTTATTCTCCCAACTACACAAATATACATAAACCCTTTTAACCAATTGCTTAAAATTATTATTTGAAGTCTAGGTTCTTACGAGTCTCTTAAATATCCCAGGATTCAAGCAAGGACTTTGAGGACTCGAGGATTTGAGTATTTCAACTATAATCATAACAAAACAAAACACAAAGATGAGGTAAGAAAGAAATTAAGCAATAATCTCTCAACTGAACAAAAAAAAATCCATCTCAAAAATTGTTTTATTAATAAATAGTAGGCCTACCAAAGCGTGACGCTAAAGTTTGTCGTCTGCTTGATTCTGAGGGAACAGACAGGAGAGTCAACAACCGGACGGTTAAAGAAAAAATCGATTTAAGTATTCAAAAATATAATTTTTATTATCTAAGACATTTATATGCCAAGCAAAGTGTTGTGGAGCTGTAAGCTATGGCAGATGGTATGTATTTTTGTAAAGCTGTAAGATCCTGATGGCTGTAAAACTTCTATTATAAAATTCCTTATATTAGCCGGGTTTATCAGCCAATATTTTTTAATTTTTCCTTAGTATGTCTAACATTTTACCGGTTTTCCTTAGTGAATGACGGTTTATCCGTTTATTAAAATAATTACACAACATCAACAATAAATATTAGCAGCCAAACCAAACACAAACATTTATATAAATTATTCATCCAGTATTTTTTTTTTAGCACCGCGTCTTACTACCCATTTCGGTTTTACTCTTATGTACTTATTACGCTAAAGGTTTTATGGATGAGGAAGGTTCGTTATCGGCAGGCTAGTTAGTATACTGTGAGACTAGAGCCTTCTGACCATGCGGCTACCTAAGTGGGTCGTTTTATCCGGTATTAAATGTTCTACAATAGCCTCATGGCTTCTTTGGTGCTGACTGACAGCTCACAGCTGACTTCTGACAGTTAACATTTAAGTATATACCTAAATTTTGACCGTCAAAAGTGACAGATGCTAAACACATGTTTTTGCAGATCAAATGGTTCGGCGTAGGAATACATAATTTGCTATGATAACTTTTTCAGAATTGTCAGCTGTCAATCAGCACCAAAGAAGCCATGGGACTACTGTAGATATGTGGTACTATACAAATGTGGTATAAAAACAAATAGCTACAAACCCTTTCATGTTAGAATGCCATATTCATGTAACGCAGTTTGGTAACTGATTTTTCAAGGCTTTCTGTTTACCACGTCTACACACGCACACACAAATTCTAATTTCCATACAAATAACCTTATCTGCCAGCTAGATATATAATAAATGTCATTATTATATATATAAAACAGCCCTCATAATATTGTAAATTGTTATCAATGTTGTCTGCAAAAAATATGTTTGAATTTTCTTAAAATTTCTTCCCACCGAAATCCTTACTGTACAGTTATATTTTTATGTTCTCGACGATCCGACTGTATATAATGTTATAAGAAGGGGCCCCAAATGACCTCCTCGAAGCAGCACCGGCATAAACCAGTTGTTGAAACACTGACCCGGTCATGCGGCGTTGTTTGGCTCAGCGTTCAGCGAACTCGACCGGCACCGGGTGAACGGGGAACGAACCAACGGTTCTCTCTTCCTCGTGATTCTCTGTAGCAAGGGCATTAGATGTCCGGGGTGGGTCTCAAGTTTGGCACGCCCCTAACCGGTATGGAAACCAAATTCTTATAAGAAGTTTGCTAAGAGCGTAAATGAAACTAAGGCTGCAAAACCAGTCCTGTAAAATAATAATAATATTAAGCACCGCGTCTTACTACCCATTCGGATTATACGCACTCACGCTAATGTGTAATGGTAGGGTGATTGTGAGATGTAATGGAGGACCTACAGTTTAACGTGGAATCCGAACCACGGTGGACGCCTGGCATTCCTCACATTCACAAGATGTCTTGTCAGAGGTGAAGGGAGGGTTTGGTAATCAGATAAATCTGTGCCGGGACCGAGGATAGAACCCCGGCCGCCAGCATAGAAGTCTGACACCTTACCCCTAGACCGCCAGGTCACCAATTACACTTCTATTACACCCCTTAAGCGGTGGTGTCAGTTGCGGGCCTCCTCCTGCCCCAATGATTTTCACTCTACTTGTCACATACGGTCTCCACACAAATTCAGGAATGAGGAATGTAATGACTAATGACATCTAAATTCAACATGCCTCATACCTCTTAATATATTACCGCTATTAATTGATATGCATATACAGCCTAACGGGTATTAATACTACTCGTCCAGACTAACAGAATTTAGTTACGCTAACAGGGCAGGGTGAGGTAGGTATACTTTAGAGGAAATGTACCCACACTTACGTAAAGGTAGAGTGGGAAGCAATCTACGCCGGGATCACGATTAACTGTTCATGTAACACATAAAGTTCAATAAACGTTAGTAAATTAGTGTGTGATCGAGATTTACGTAATGTGATGTACCTCGAGAAAAATAACACAAAATGATTTTGAACGGTTTGAAAAATTGTTAACTAAAATGAAACCCAATAATTGAGGGTTGATTAGGCTACAAGTACTTGCAATAGAAGTTTTACTGAATATACAAAAAAAAGTGTATAAAGAGGCTGTGACGTTTTATAATTCACGAGACGCGGAAAAAAATTGTACCGAAGAATTCGTCTGTGTACCATAAATAAACAAATTAAATACTAAATAGCCTTGTTGACGTCATATGAATGGCTAACTAGAACATGTGGTACAGTCACTTAACGTTCACTGGTACAGTCACTTAACGTTCACTTAACGTGAAAGTTTTCCCCTGGACGACTCTCTAAGTTAAGCGAACGTTAAGTTGACTGCATCATGGTGGCTTCCATTTAAAAACACTAGGACCTTTTAAGTTACGTTATGTGAAAGTTAAGTGGACTTTAAATGAACTTTAGATTGATTGTGATCCCGGCATTAGGAAAACGTCCCTCAGTAGACCCGACTGGGATTCGAATACAGATATCAGTATTTCCTATAAATATAGCCTTCTTCATTCCTAAAACCATCAGTGTATTATTATTATTAGCACCGCGTCTTACTACCCGTTCGGGTTATACGCACTTACGCTAATGTGTAATGGTAGGGTGATTGTGAGATGAAATGGAGGACCTACAGTTTAACGTGGAATCCGAACCACGGTGGAGGCCTGGCATTCCTCACATTCACAAGATGTCTTGTCAGAGGTGAAGGAAGGGTTTGGTAATCAGATAAATCTGTGCCGGGACCGAGGATTGAACCCCGGCNCAGATAAATCTGTGCCGGGACCAAGGATTGAACCCCGGCCGCCAGCACAGAAGTCTGACACCTTACTCCTAGACCGCCAGGTCACCCACCATCAGTGTAATTATAATTAGTATGTAAGCTTATAAACTGAACAGCTAGTAAGAATCAGTTCTCCAACTTTTCTGTTCACAGCAC
Organism: Timema douglasi; assembly: GCA_901482245.1. NCBI lineage: Eukaryota > Metazoa > Arthropoda > Insecta > Phasmatodea > Timematidae > Timema > Timema douglasi. The sequence goes on from CABEEJ010004206.1 coordinate 32,950, forward strand.
ACTATTATTTGTTGCGAGTCCTGAACGTGCCGATGGGGACTAGTATATGTACAGTAAGCCCCGTGGATTCGTTGTGCTGACTGACAGCTCACAGCTGACTTCTGACAGTCAACATTTAGGTATATACCTAAATTTTGGCTGTCAGAAGTAACAGCTGCTAAACACATGTTTTTGCAGATCGTCGGCCGTAGGGATACATAATTTGTTCTGGTAACTTTTCAAAGCCATCAACTGTCACTCAGCACCAAAGACGCCATGGGGCTACTGTATGTGCAGAACAACTTCTCTCAGCTGGACAGTATATTAGACAACGATTTGAACTTTTGTGTGATAAACGACAATATTCCCATTAATTAAACCCAACTGTTTGATACACTTTCCCATTATTTATTTTTAACAATAAATATTGTAATCAATTATTTATCATCAACCACTTTTTGATAGTTCCTCGCTGTAAAGTGTTTATTAATTCCTTTATCTTATTTTAAAACAGTGCCTGGGTAAATATTGCATTGTTGGTTGGCCGCGTGTGCCGTGGCAATGGACCACCCTTTGAGAACCGATGAATTAGAGACTCTACTGAAGATTCATTCGGATGGACATCTCGAGGTTTTGCAAAATCCCTCTTCAAAGTAGTTCCATGTATTATCACCTCATCAGAGGTGCGCTGCTGTAGTTATGACAGTCACCAGACCAACCCCTCTCGCCCCTTCTATTTTAACCACCTTTCAGAGTGTCATTACATTCCCGGTGACCTAGCGGTCTAAGGGTAAGGTGTCAGACTTCTATGCTGGCGGCTGGGGTTCAATCCTCGGTCCTGGCACAGATTTATCTGATTACCAAACCCTTCCTTCACCTCTGACAAGACATCTTGTGAATGTGGGGAATGCCAGGCCTCCACCGTGGTTCGGATTCCACGTTAAACTGTAGGTCCTCCATTTCATCTCACAATCACCCTACCATTACACATGAGCGTAAGTGCGTGCAACCCGAACGGGTAGTAAGACGCGGTGCTAATAATAATAACATTACATTCCCCCCATTTCCCCGCCTAATAATTTAAACTTTGTTGCTTGCTACTAAACAAAAGACAAGCTATCACCGTTATACTCTCCGAGGAGTGTTGCAGACTTTTGAGCCGCAATCTCGGTGTTTTATAGAATTATGTCCAAAGTCAAAGAACAAGAGCTCGAATCCCTGTCAAAGTATAATTTTTCTGATATACCTTAGGAAATCATTATTTACAGTAAATTGTGATATTTTTATTTAGTTTGTTTATTACTGCAGAAATATATAAAAATATACTTTCTTCCCTATATTTAAAAGATATAGCCATTTTTTTTTCAGTGACACAGTGGTATAAGGAGGTTAGAATTAAAATAAGTGCACCACAATTTGTTTGTATAGAAGATATAAAAATCAAAGTGAAAACCACATTTTGTTCTAGGTGATAGCCCGATAAAAATAATTGGAAATATCTTTTAAAAAAATTAATGAATTAGAAAAAGTTGGCCAAAGTTGGCGAAATATTGCAATTTTTAAAACTTATTTTAATCAAATATAATTTACTTACTATACACCTACTTCACTTTACAAATAGGCCCTACTGTTAACTTTTTTCGAACACCATATTAACAAGAACATTGTATTCTATGATCTAAAAAAAAATCTAAATTAAATAAACTCGCTAAACCACGTTTACATTTAAAATTATTATTTTATTATTATTATATGATTATAACCCATCCAAAACCAAGTCTTTTCTTTTTTATTGCTACATTTAGAACACAGGGTATTAACGGCTTAATCTGATTGGGTAGAGATGAGGAGGGTAGCTAAGAGGAAGTGAACCCGAATTTTCATAGAGTAAAGATGGGAAAACCAGAGTGATAAATCACTTGTGGAAAACCGTTAAAGGTACATAAAGTATATTCCATTCACCGTAGGAATAGACTTCTGAAAGGCCTTTTTCCCTACCATAAATCTACTATATAGTAGGATATTGGTAGGAAAAAAGACCTTTCAGAGAGTAATTCCTACCGTGAATGGAGTATAGCTCCATGGCTTCTTTGGTGCTGACTGACAGCTCACAACTGACACCTAAAAGCTTTGAAAATTTACCAGACCAAACTATGTATCCCTACGCCGAACCATATGATCTGCAAAAATATGTGTTTAGCAGCTGTCACTTCTGACGGTCAAAATTTAGGTATTATACCTAAATGTTGACTGTTAGAAGTCAGCTGTGAGCTGTCAGTCAGCACCAAAGAAGCCATAGGGCTGCTGTATATACATTTAACGGGAAAACCATCTTCATTTCACGCAGATAAGATTCGAACCTTAACCTACCAATCAATGGCGGCCAAACCAACGAGTGTGGGTAGTTAAACTTTGTAAAGTAATATTACTTTGTCTCGACACCTTGGAGTGAAAATATTATGATCGTAAAAAATTCGAAATCGAGATTTTGATAAATTTCGATGTTTTATAGCACCCTGAAAAAAAAAGAAAAAAAAAGAAAAAAAAGCTGTTTCCGCGATGCCATTTGTCTGACTGTACCTTTGTTTGGGCTAGAACCGAAACCGTTTTACCATTTGGGATAAAACTTTGTATCTGGGGTTTTCATAAGGCCCCTCCCGAGGGGTTTTTGGAATTAGATATCTAACCCTAAATTTAAGGCTAGTTTATTGAAAGGAAAAAAGAGAATACATTTATTTTCTCGAAATTTGCTCTAATGATTTTGATTAAATTTGATATCTAAACACGGTTTATCATTATAAACAAGATGGACATTTTCATTTTCTCATGAACATCACTTTGAGGGTACTTTACATGGGGGAGATTTTCAAATTTTCATCATTTCTCTGCAACTATTTGAGACTCATAATAACATCATTTTAAAGTTGTAGTACTATTAAATGTAAAAATCTTTTATTTGAAATATATTTTTATAAAACCAATAAGTTTTGAGCCATAAACAAATATGTATACGTTTTAATCAGGGGTGTAGTGGAGCGGGAAAGCCGTTTTGGCACTGCTTTTCATCAGAAATATTAAAATAAATTTTTTAGTTAAGTTTTATACGTTGCAATTCCAAGTTAACTAATTGATTTTATATAAATATTATGTTAAAACTTTTTTCATGCTATTAATCAATAAATTCTGATGAAATTTACAGTGCTCTATGCGAATTCCTGAAATTTTAGGGGAAGTGCGTTAAGTAAGTGTCTGCCTTAGTAATCATTAAAATATGCTCCAAATAGCTTCTAGAGGCAATCATGTCTGTGCAATACTGTTATTAATACAGGTTTTTGTTTGGCGCCCCTGGGCAACCACCCGGTTCGTACGGCCCTTAAACCACCCCTGCATAGAGTATGTAACAGTGTATATTATTTCATTTCACAAGTCCTAGCGAGTTTTTAGTAAATATCTATTTTAAGATAAAAGCAAGAGAAAGTCTGTGTGGCGCACTGTGACATTTATTTTTATCACTAAAATACAAATTTTCTTTTACCTCTATGTGAGTAGGTTTTTGGACCTATAATTTCTAAGACATTTTTATTATTATTATTATTATTGGAGTTTACCAACGTATAGACACAACTAGAGGTCATGTAACATCATTCTACCCATGTTAATGTGTACAACAAGATCCATAATTTCTGAACGCGTTTTTTTTAACAACATGTATATACATGTGTCTGTATGTGTGTGTGTAATTTCTCTATTAAAAAAATATGTCTTAAACTAAAATAATTTGATAAATATTTTCAGGGGGCAGAAATAATAGCTATGACACACATGGCCACCTTTCCTTAAGCAAACTCCTGGATGCGCCACTGAATCTTAATATCTTCAAAATTAATCCTGCTATAAGTGGGAAAAAGGTTTTGTTTGTTCGTCTATAAAACATGAATAAAACTATTTAGAGAAATCCTTTTCACTTCTTGCAAAACCAATATTATACAAATAAGTTTTATCTAATCAAGGAAACAATGTTTATGTAAATTTATTATAAGGTAAACATAATCAAGTTTACTTTATAAATATTTTTTTTAGCATAGATCATACAAATACACCACAGGGAACATTTCCAATAACTCAGGTTTGGAGGTGATAATAGTAACAGGTGACTAACAATTAGTGTCCAGTCGAGGGTTTTACAGAAAACAAATATGGAAAAATAGTGAATGTCAAAAAGGGGTTGGGGAGGAGAGGGAGAGGTGCTTCCGAAGACAGAGCAATCTATCAGGAAGCTACTGAACTTTTTCAACATTTCAGACATGATTTAATTTGATAATATCAAATTTGGTATAAAATGTATTATAAATATCCGTCGTGTATTATAGAACATTATCTTATCCTCTATAAGAGTATTATAACTTCAAAATTATATTCTTGTATGTCATGTTTAATTTAATTTAATTGAAACTACGTCTTATTGTCAAAAAGTAAATATTATCTTGTAATTTTTTAAATTAATATAGTTCATTTTTAAATTTACAAGTCTAATATAATACAAATAACCGCATATTGTTGCTAAGTATAGTTTCTGAGAAATAGGCTCTACAGCATTATTGTTCTTATATAGTAGGTGTCCATCCGAATCTGAAGGGGTCCCGAAACTTATTGAGAGAAGGGCCACATTAAGATACTGAAGGTGCTAGGGGGGCCGGATCGAAAATGATACGTCCATGATTAATCATACATATATTTATGCGAATAACGGGTCAAACTGCTACTGGTCTTTGTTTAACTGATTGGATTTCAAATATTTTTTTCTTCATTTCTTTAAAGTTTAGCTGTAAGCTTTATATATAAAATAAGTATTGTTAGAATGTAGTCATCTAAATGTTCATAACGATCAATTGAGTCTTAAAATTCTTTGCTGGACCTGAAAAGCTTCATCATGTTATTTAGAGTTGTTTTTTAGATTGTAATTAAAGTCCTATGAGTCCCAACCTAACTGGTCCAACCTGTAGGCGCGACTATGTTTAAATTTTAAGGTTCTATATCCACTGGTTTAAAAGATACATCGGTGAATTTTGAAAACTCTCAACACACCGTTGCCTTCCTTATAAATCAAATTTCAAATTTTAAGAATTATTTGTTTTTTTGTAGTTTTCCTTCTACCTGCGTGCCAAATTTAGATTTTCTACGACACTCAGTAGTCATTTTTCTGTCTAACCCCCCCGCTCCCAATATATCCTGGAGCACCAGCTAAGAATTCAAGGTTTTCCGACTTTAATGATTATAGTTCTATATAATTTATACACAGCTCATAGGTATAGTCATAATTATACATAACTAGATGTAAGCTGTGCTACCAACATAACAACCTCTTCCTCCCCAAATAGGAAATGTTCCACAGCCCTTCCGCTGAACAAACCCTTTATGAAATACTGCTATCAAGTTCTGAGGACCTGTACTTCACAGTACGGCTGTTTTTATTATGTTCTTCCAATGCTACCACCGACCGCATATGATGGTATGTACATGGTGTCTACTAAACTCGACCAATGAAATTCCCGACCTTTTCCCTCATTTCCCCTGATCATTTCCTAAAATTCCCGACTAAAAAAGTATGTCACTTCCTTCTAGCTCGCCACCCCCCCCCCCC
>CABEEJ010004207.1:6467-31900 GCA_901482245.1 Timema douglasi
AAAAAAAAAAAAAAAAGGCCTCTACCCTTGTTAGCCATCAAAGATTTTTAGAAGACGTTCGCATACTGAAGATAGCGGGGGGAAATAAATAAACATGTAAAAAAGTTGCAGTTCTTCTTTATGACGAAATGAAGATAAATAAGGATGAGTATGATCCATGGTTTGATCAAATTTTAGGTCCCTACAAAAAATGCAACTAATAATGGTGAGAGTACTGTTTTCTAACTGAAAGCAAAACATATTTGTGAATTTCGACTTCAAAATTAAACCTGAAATATTGAATACTGCTAATATAAAACTTGTCCATTAATGACAACACAAAAGTCCGAAATACTCTGTAATAGGCGAGTCTGGATGTTATTAACACGCTAAATTATAATTTCATTTGAGGTAATGAAATATATAATAACAATAACCCATGTACTAAATAAATAATAAAGAGTAATTGGTTTATCTAGTATGAGTTATGTGATTATGAAAAATAGCTTAGAGTAACTGCAGACCTACTCCACTGTTAGATCTCAGTTACTATACGAGTGACTCAATACTATTTCTGCAAAACCAATCGTCGTATGAAAAAAAAGTTCCTGGCTGAAAAATAAAAAAAAATCCTTTTATAGTACTTTTCTCAGGTCATACAGTTTCTTAATGTATAAATAATATTATTGTATTCTTAAAATAAAATAAAAATGTGCTGAATAAGTACATATTAAAACACTATATTTGAAGTATCGTACAGCCGTGTAGGGCGATGTATTTAAATGGGCTACACTAAGAAGTTCATACGGTTTTGCACAGTGGAGTGGCTCTGGTCACGAAGCGACGTCATCTGCTCCCACTAAACGAACCATAAAACCTTATACTCTAGAAATATTGTTCTGGAAACACCCACACCAGAAAAAGTAGCTTTCTATGCCCGTTGCAGAACACATGTGGGATCCACCTACCAGCTACATCCCCTAACAGCAAAGTTACTAAATTGTAATACAAAATCCTTGGTCATTACAACTGCCATACAAATAACTTGGTATATCAACTACAGTGAATCTTGTGATGCTGAATATATAGTCCTTATCACAGAATTTTTTCAGCCAGTGTATGAACAATAATCATTTTTACACAAACCACAAAGGGACAGACAAGCCTGTATCCATTCATGTTGGCACCCACAACTAGAACTTTCAAACCTCCCAACACCACCAAAATATTAGAAGCATTTCCCAAACAGTGCAACAATTCTCAACTCAAGACAGTGGGAAATGACCCACCAACAGATTACCACCTGGCTATAGTAGAAGATAGTTTCTTTCTTCCTAAAATATTAATACCTTTTTATTACTATGATTTATATTTAATAACTTTTTTTTCTAAATCAAATTATTTATTCTCGATACCCACAGAAATTTAGTGTCTGAATAAAGTGTATTCCCTCTTATCTTTTATGTTGTTTACTTAATGAAACAATACCGAAATATTAATAATTTCGTATTAAAATGTGTGTGTGATTATTTCTATTATCAAAGTTAAAATAAGACAGATGATGTCACTTTTGAACATTGAATTCTTTCCACATTTTTCCTCTTTCCTTAGGTTAACTTTAATTTATTTAACAATTATTTGCTAAGTTTTCATTTAGCTTTATCAATTTTCATTATTCAAAAATTATTTAGCCATTGGGCCACATCATTGTTAAACAATTGCACATGAAAGCAATCTTCCAAGATTCACTATTCATGTGCACTTCACTATACAAGCATTAGCTTTCTTCCATATTGTGTACATTCATGTACTACTGTCACTGTACATTGTATTAAAGCCTAAAACTAATATTAGAGTCACTGTCGGTAGTAATATTAATTATGTGTCGTCATAGCTGCCGATGAGTCGCATACATACATCAGACTGCCTTTAACTATTAGTGAAGAATGACCCTGAGCAGAGAACAAATCCTGGACAATGGCACTGTAACAAAAAGGTGGGTAGGGCGAATTTTACCCACCCTAACCCAAAATAATATAATTAAACTTTTAGATAATGTAAAGATCTTGATGAGATAATATACATAGTTCACTAAGCTAACATAATAATAAAATGTGCTTGGAGCACAAGGCCATAGCCAGCCAATAATTTCAGGGGGGGTTTGGCGAACACATCCCCCAATTGCTGGAAGATAAAAAACATTATAAATGACAAACGGTTCTAGAAGTTCTCTGAAGTGTTATTTTTTATGATAAAATAACCCCTTAGCTGCCGAAGGGTAGGAAATTTTCTAAATATTAAACACTTTTTGAAGCTCTGTGAGGTTTTTTATGGTAAAATAACCCCCAAAATGCCGAACGCTAGGAAAATTTCTAAATATTTAACACCTCTAGAAGCTCTTTGAAGTGCTTTTTACAATAACACAGCCACCTAATTTGTATTTGTATTTTAATTTTTATATCGTTTGAACCATAAATAAAGCTATATATATTTTGTTCATAAAATTTCGCGGGGGGTTTGAACCCCCAAACCCCCCCCCTGGCTACGGCCTTGTTGGAGCACATACTGAAGAGAGCTACATGAGTTATTGCAGAAAGAAGTTTTTCAATGCTTGGACACATAAAAAAAAACTATCTTCACTCCATGATAAGGCAACATAGACTAAATCACCTGCGTCTGCTTAATGCATACCCTGAGAGGCTCAACAAACTGGAAAATTCAAAATTAGTTAGTGGTTTTATAGCTAGGTATGAATATAAGGCAAAGGTTTTGGAAACCTACTTTAATTTTCAGTTTTATAATTTTTAGATGAGCCGCATCAAATACAATTTTTCTTAATTTGTTTTGTGTGTATTTATTTTGTTCGGCATGCCTAAAATAAATGAGACAAATACACAATGGGACTGTAAAATATTAAATTTTCCTGGTCTTCTTTTAATCCTGAAAATGTTATCCTTGTTAACAAAACATTAGATTTAAACAAATAAAAACGTTTAATTAATCCTGGCTAGCTCATTAGTAGAAAACTGGTACATTAAGACAAATGTCCGAAGATCCATTTTTTTTAAACTTACAAAAATATTAAATTAATTTATACAAATATCTAAAAAAACTTTTAAGGATAAATGGAAGGGAACACAAGTTTCTTTTTCAGTTTATACAAATACATTTTTTTTGAAATAATTAATAAAAACAATACTTTAGTAGCAAAGTTTAATTTCATAAATATAGCAATCTTAACAATTTATTGAATACCTTTTATTATGACAGCACTTGAACAAGTATTTTTTCTCTATATTTACCAAGTGATGTTAAAACTCTATTATTCTCAAGAAAGTTATTCAAGAACTGTTGAAAGTACTATATGTAGAAAATCAAACTAAACGTTGATAATGAATATTTTATTTTAATTAACAAAATGTAAATTTAACTTTGTTCCCTTCACTTTACCTCCACTAAAATATTTAAGCCTAATAAAATGTTAATAAAAGGCGCTATCATTTTCTGAAAACACCAAATAAAGTTATGTAAGGAGAATTTAGTCTTGTTTCTGATGATTATCATGTCGAGGTTCAAATCCCTGGCAGGTGTTGTGAAGGTGGTTTCTCACTATCCACACAAAGGACAGGTATATCCATTTAACCATCTACCTTCCTAATCCCTACTGCAATAGTGTATTTAAAATATAAATGTTTTATTTGCTCATGATTGTAACCAGAATTGTGAAAATAATTAAGTGTGTTATTAGATAGATGTTAAGTTTGATTTTATAAGTATTTAAATGATTATATACTACGGTATATTATATAATAACTATTATTCCCTGACTTTCCTCAATATTTTGTTACTATGATATGCTGTTTTATTAAAGCACATTTTTGACCTACAATTTTCTAGTAAGTGTAATTAGGTTTTTTCTTTCCTCTCCATCTTTAATGATTATTTAACTCATCAGTTTGGCAACATAATTTCCTTTAAGAGTTAAACTCAACTATAAATTAAAGAAAAGGGAAAAGAAGGGTTATGCGACAAAATATAATAAAACAGGATAGTTTGTGTATTTATTATAGCTTCATACTAGTAACCATAAGTTTGATCTGGCAGCGAATGACAACTGGGACACACACTTGCATGTGGATGCATATAAATATAATTAGAAAATAATAACAAACATTAGAAAATAAAGTACAATGAAAGGATTAAACATTTTCAAAACTTAAGACATACATTTATAGCCTTCAATTGGTCAAACATGTGATGGATGGTATGATGTGATGATTTCGGATAACTTTATTAATTTGGATGCATATTAATGAAGATGAAAGATTAGGCAAGAAAAGGGTAACGTTCAATAAAGAACAATGTTATAGGAATAGCTATGGCAATTATAAAATAATCATCAAATGTTTGAAAAGCCAGCAATGATCATGAAGGTAGAAGTTTAAAAAAATAGATAAAACATTTTATTTGAAAAATAAAATTATCTCTCAACCAAACTCCAAGGTAACTTAAACTTTCTCTTATACTTTGCTAATGCTATAAAATGCAAATATCTTAAATATATTACAGATGAAGTTAGTTTTTATATAAAAAAACCTCTAAAAATCAAATAAAACTTACATATTATCACAGCACCAGTGCATTAAAAATAGTTGCAATGCTTTAATTTAACACAATGGTATGTACTTTCACTCCAAACTTGGAGCTATGATTACTCATACATGTGTGTAGAGAGACCATTGTCGACTTAATGAAAATAAATAATATATTACCAAAAACCATTTTGTAGAAGTGCATTATATAATTTGACATATCAGTGAAACCAAATTATTAAGAAGGAGCTATAGAAGACATGAGAAAATGTCAGTGTTTATAGTCAGTTTTATTTTTTACAAACTTTTTTTGGTCGATATAAATCATATTGCTTCATCACAAAGAGAGTTGAATTTTCTTCACATGGTGATATCAACACTTCTTGAATAACTGTCAAGGGTGTCCTGGAATTTAATGACAACTTTTTATCTTCATTTAAAAAATTTGTCATCTAATGCTGCTATACTCAAGACAGATATTTAACAATTACTGTTGAGATCACCATATGAAGAAAATTTAATCCTATTTGTACTGAAGCAGTATTTGATATATTTTGGCAATAAAAACTCCAAAAAACTGTCTTTTACTTGTGTTCCATACCTTGGCCAGTATTTAAACATTATCTTATACTTTTACCTAAGCTATACTCCTTGTACAAGTGTAGAAATAGCAGGTGATTTTTCTATAAAGCTATTTTTTTCAACATGAAACAGGTCACCCAACTTGTGCAACTTGCACTGGAGGCATAGGATTATTATTAACCCTTTGAAGCAGTAAACACTTTAGTAATATTGCAATACAGACACAAAAATATATTAAAAAATATATTATACAAGCATGTACAATATTTTTCTGTTAAAAATTGTAAATGAGGTACTTAAATGGTGACAGATGGGTTATAAAATAGCTATTTACAAACAACATTGATGAACATTTAAAAACCGGAGGGACTTTGTTTAAACTAATGAGGAAATAACTAAAGCAATAGCGCAAGTTTATGGTATACCAATACAATGTAAATGGAATTTTTTACAAATGTATTACAGATTAAATATCCTTAGGTAAGCAAGTAATATTTTTCTAATGCAAAAAAAAAGAGAACAAATTTCAAGCCTATTGTAAGCATTTACAAACATTGCAAGAGAAACAAAACAAAAAACTAAGGACAAAGAAAGGCTAGGTCCCAAAACATTTATCATAACAAGTTCAATGGTTAAGTCTTGAAAGCATTAGTTTTGGTTAACATTGTACAGAACGTTTCAGCAAATGTATTTAAATTTGGACTATCGATAATACTTTATGTGTAGCTATTAATCTGCATTATATTACTGACAAAATTATCTAAATGCGAAATTTCCTCACATGTTTTCATTCCTATCTCCTTCAATCCTTTAAGCTGAGTTGAGACGGCCAGAGTACCCTCAGACCAGGCACACACATAATATGCACTCACATTCACTTGGACGCTACTTGTATTGTATGTACACCAAATACGATTGGACTGTGACAGCATCATCCGATCAAAGTATACTCAGGTGATGACCAACTTTCATTGAGTGTACTTGGACCCAGTAGCCTTTAAATATGGTGGAAAGTGAAGGAACAGGTAAAAAAACCATGTGGGAAAATCTAAAATAAAATAATGTCTGATTGCACCTGTAACGATGAAACTGCACTTTATAACTTGGTCTGAGCCTACTCTGATTGTGTCAACCTAGCTTTATAAAAGCTGATTCAGAGGGTGCTCGCTCCTGAGAAACATCCAGTAAACTGCATTTACGAATAATATTTTTCTAGCAGTCATGGGAAATAGCTTTAAGTCACAAAATATAATTTGCTGGAAAACCATTTTATATACTAGCTGAAGTCTAACCAAAATTTTCTTTGGTTCATTTATAAATTAAAATAGTTTAAAATTTGCTATAGGGTCTCTGTTATTTTACAAAGTTAATGTTTAAAATCTAGGAACCAAGTTTTTATTTTTAGTAGAGATGATAAACTATTGTAAAAACTTTATCTTATCTACTGCTCAGTTCCAATGTGTTATCTAAACTTGGTAAAGTTGGTTGGTTTAAGATAAAGTGTACAAATGTTAATATGACAAAAACAGTTGACCAGTGTTCAGTGGTGGATTAAAATGGTTGCACCCCTAGGCACAATTATTAGATGCCCTCCTCACCCTTTACCAATTTTTTTTTATCAAGTGCTTTAGGGAGTTCCAGAGGAAATAAGTGTTAGGAGATTTAATATTTGAGAAAGAGTTCTACGAAAGATAATCAGGCATACCCAACAGTAGCTTGAGTTAACATTATGAAGTGGAGATTGATGTCGGTTACAAAGCAATTGCAAAGTAGCTAAGAGTTATTTAAAAATAAATATTGTCATTTTGACTTTAACTTGAACTATTTTGATAATGTTAGTCAATAATTTTTAAATACAAAATATAATAAAAATGTCATTCAAGATGTGCCACCCCTAGGCCCATGCCTAATGGGCCTATAGTGTGAATCCGCTTCTGCCAGTGTTTTTATCAGCAAATTATAAAATGTGGGCAAACCTAAAAATATAATTAATATCATATTCAATTCAATTTTGTTTGAATTAAAATACTTATCTATCTGCATTTATAATTTAAATTTAGCACAAAGAAAATACACTATTACCATACATATTTTTAAATGGGCTCCAAGGAAACTAAGTAACTTAAAACAAAATATATTTATATTTTTCTATACAAAATTGTGTTGAACTTTTTACCCAGAAAGTAATAAACTATAGCTTATGTGTATTGATTAAAAGGATATGTGAGCAATCTAGTCTTAAATTTCCTGTTATAGAGTGTAGGGGGGGAGGGGGGGGAGAGAGAGCTTGATTTCTTTCAGTGCTTATTTTTAATTTGAACACGGCGGACAAAATAAACCAAATACTGTTCCACATGTTTGAGATAGGGGGTGGAAAACTAATTTAATTTTATTTTACTATGGTGTAGCTTATAAGATAGCCTCATAGAGGAATCAGTCAAACTAAGCCAGTTTGTTCAGTGTGCAGATTCATCAAACGCTCTAAAACTTTGAAAGTCCCCTAGTGAATTTGAAGATCTTTTAGGAATAAAAAGACAGTTGTAAGGTTTATGAATGCATTGTTAAAATGCATAGTAAGTACAAACAAGGAAATGTCAGAAAATTTATAAATAATTCTGCAGCTAAATAGTTAAACAAAAATGAAAAATTTTGTTTCTCGATGTTAACAAAATGCATTGCCTAGATATGACAGGACCACAAATAATATCTAAAACACTTAATTATTAGAAAAATAACTTTTAAGAATGCTGATGTTTCATAGTCGTTAGAATTGTTTATTAAAATGATCACATATTTTCTCAAACGAAAATGGCTACTAACCAAGAAAAGTTATAAAAAGGATAAGTCAAATTAAAAAAAAAAAATGTTTTCTTTAAAACCTGGAAAAGTCATGGAAATTCGTAGTAATAAGTTTAGTAATGAATAAAATGATAAAGTATTAGGAAAAAAGTAGAACACAAATAAAAGAAAAGACACTAACACAAATTTACACACACTTCAATATTTCGATGCTATTAAAGCACCTTCCTCAGAAAGTAGTAGTAATTAAGTAGTCTAATTACTACTACTTTCTGAGGAAGGTGCTTTAATAGCATCGAAATATTGAGGTGTGTGTAAATTTGTGTTAGTGTCTTTTCTTTTATTGGTGTTCTACTCTATCATTTTATTCATTACTAAATGTTTTTGCTCAATGCACTTTTTTCATACATATTATAGTAATAAGTTTGTAGCCACACTGTAAATAGTATTTGTGCTTCAACTTCACAAAGGGCTTTTTCTCCAAACCTGTTTTATTTTAGATTGAAGGAACTCTAGGGCTGACCATTTCCTACTTGTACCAATTCCAGAAAAAAGAAAAAAAATTAACATGTTTTATTTGTGTTAGTTCAAGTTTATCATCATAAATAAATTATCACGACACTCTATATTTTTGACAAATATAAAGTTTCAAATACAATTTAATAAACACTTTTAATTATTTTTATTTCCTGAAATAATTTTTTCCCCAAAAGTTAATAATCCTATACTATTTACTTTTTAAAATATTACCAAAACATGCATTTTGTGATAACCAATGCCTACATCACAATTCGGTGCAGAAAAAAACTTGCATCTTGAAAACGAGATAGTTTTTTGTAATCTGGAACATTTACTTATACAAAACAATGTACCAAAAATAGGGACAAATCGCTACCCTAAGAAACACCCAATTTTACCTCTTTCCTTCAACTCCTTCCCAGGTGATTGTGTTAACAAAGGTTAATCATTATAATATTATGTGTATTCCATGTGAAAGTAATACCCGTCAAACTTGGATATAGTTGTAGACAACTTGGCAATGGTGTTGGATATTGAGCGGTACTAATTAAATCTCTGTGAATGGAGCAGACAACCGTAAAGTAGCAAATAAAATAGGCTTAAGTGGCTTATTGTGGATTCATCTGTTCTCCGAAAAACTAGCGCAGAACAGAAACATGGTCACATGACGAGCTCTAAGCCAATGACAAGATTTCTGCCTCATCAGTGCGAGCTGTTCCACTAAAGTTTATATTCAACAGAAAAGAACCAATCAAATCAGTGCATATGCACAATTCACAGCACATGCACTGTACAGCCAGAAGCAAGCAGACAGATTCATTGGCCTATGTGAGGCAATTTGAAATAGCCTGTTAATTAATGTAAAGCGTGTGTATTAATGTATTGGAATGCGCCTGACACGAGTTATAATTTGAAAACATCCATCTAGAGAATGATCTAAAATATATGTTTATCCACTTTAAAATAAAATGTGTTGATAATCAATCAGCTGTTTTAAGTTACCGTTGCTATGCATTATGGGTTAACATACAGCATATGAATTGCTGCGAATGTGTGAATCAGGATGGAGGATTAAATGTGTGTGACAAAAACAGTTGAAACAAGAAAGTTGACCTTTCTTAAAAATTTAGTTAAGTCATTGAAAAATGCAAACCATGTAAAAAAATAAGAATGCTTATGAATAAAAAATAAAAAATAAATAAAAAATCACAAATTTAAAGGATTTAGGAAGCCATAACTGAGTGATATGGATGAAGTAAGAAAAAAAAAAGTGAAAATGTACCAGTGAGTGGTTTACTTCTTAAAGTAAACGCCGAAGAAGATAATTATAGATTTATTCCTCTAAATATTTAATAGCGTTTGTAATTTTCTCACATGTATCCAATGTATTCAATAAATTTAATTTAATTTATTGCAGTAAATTTATTTAACTATACAAAATTATCCTGCATTTACATTTATTTTTGAAATATGATTAAAACCCTTATTCTGTATTTAATAGGATTAATTAATAATGTCAGTAATTTTTCCTTCAACATCTTTATAACCCAAGTTTTACAATAATTTGTCATTATTTTATTTTTCATTCTAATGTATTTCCATCAACTTTGCTCTAATCTATTTCTAAAGCATATACAATAAAACTATCACCCATTAAACACTACTTTCAGGTAGCTTACTGGTTAAATTAATTTCCAAACAAAAACATCTTTTCTGCATTTACTTAAAAGTACAATTGATTAGAAAATAATACTAATGCAAAATAGATTCAGACAAAATTGACAATAAATATTTTTTCTAAGGTTGTCAAGTTTAACCAAGGAATAATATTCTGGTGAAGATTCTTTTACCTTCTGGGTAATAACAGTAAATAGATTTTTCATATATTTAGTGCAATTTATAATATAATATACAAGGGTGGACCCAAGGCCGTAGCCAAGAGGGTAGCAATTTAAGACATACATTATATTCAAAATTAATATTTCTACATGCTTAAAGGTGATGCACGATATCAAATAAGTAAAACAATATTTGCAATGAAAGTGTATAGTACTATATGCCATCAAAAGTGCCTTTTCAAAATTGAAGGAGATAACAAAAAATCACCATATACAAAATATATAGGTTTTTCTTTTATTTAAAAAGTAGCATCTTTCTAACACAAACTAGCACATTAACAAAAAACACATTTTATACAATGGCAATTTCAATAGTTTAAGTAAATCAAGAGATCTGACATCTGCCCTGTGAAAAGTGAAAGCCACTAAACCATGAAGTAAAATGACTTTAGTTTTCAATAAAAAACAAGATATTGAATAAATTAGTCACAGAAAAACTGGTGGCAAAAAAATATGTAAATTTACTACTTTTCGTTAGAATTTTTTTTTCTTATTATTACACCGCGTCTTACTACCCGTTCGGGTTTATACACACTTAAGCTAATGTGTAATGGTAGGGTGATTGTGAGATGAAATGGAGAACCTCAGTTTAACAAGGAATCCGAACCACGGTGGAGGCCTGCCATTCCCCATAGTCACAAGTTGTGATTAATACAAGTCTTGTAAAAGTTGAAGGAAGGGTTTGGCAATCAGATAAATCTGTGCTGGGACTGAGGATTGAACACCGGGCCCCCAACACAGAAGTTTGACACCTTACCCCTATACCACCAGGTCACCTTAGAAAATATAAATTTTTAAACTAGGCATACTAAAAAATGTTAGTAGTTGTTTGACTTCAACTAAAATCTTTCTCAAAAACTCAAGACATTGGAGTATTCATAGATTTTGATTTAATCTTAAAAATAATTTAGAGTTAAATTGATTTGGTTAAATCTAAATATAGTATTTTATAGCAAAAATTCCCCTCAAGGTTTCCTATTATTGTTTGATTTGAAAAAATATTACTCGTACAATTTATTTAAAAATTTGAATTTGTGTGCAAATTTTTTTTTATATGGTTTATACATGGAACTATTACAGAAATTAAACCTGAAGTATTTGTAGTACAAATATTGCTATATATATGAAATACAAATATTGCTATATATATGAAATACACTCATATATATGAAATACACACACACATATATATATATATACTCAAACTATATATATATACACTCAAACTATGTATTTCATATTATTTTAAATTTGATACAGATGTATTTTTCTAAAATTATTTCTTATCATCCTTAGTCCTTGAATTAATTAATGTTAACTGTAGAATGTGTGTGAATGTGGGGAATGCCAGGCCTCCACCGTGGTTCGGATCCCACGTTAAACTGTAGGTCCTTCATTTCATCTCACAATCACCCTACCATTACACATTAGCGTAAGTGCGTATAACCCAAACGGGTAGTAAGACGCGGTGCTAATAATAATAATAATAATAATAATGTTAACTGTAGCAAACATACTGTGAAACTACTGCCACTTCTATCCCCTTATACTATTTGAACTAAGATAACAAAAGGAGGACTTTTTTTTAGGGACAGCACCCAAATTTGCGTGGCGAGATTATATGAAGACAAACCCCTTCAGTAACAGTAATGAAGTTGGGATTCAAACCTTTACCTTCCAGGTAGTAATAAATTGTTATTATTATTAGCACCGCGCCTTACTACTCATTCGGGTTATACGCACTTACGCTAATGTGTAATGGTAGGGTGATTGTGAGATGAAATGAAGGACCTACAGTTTAACGTGGAATCCGAACCACGGTGGAGGCCTGGCATTCCTCACATTCACAAGATGTCTTGTCAGAGGTGAAGGAAGGGTTTGGTAATCAGATAAATTTGTGCCGGGACCGAGGATTGAACCCCGGCCGCCAGTACAGAAGTCTGACACCTTACCCCTAGACCGCCAGGTCACCTAGTAATAAATGCTAGCTAAGGTTCCAAATAATGATAATCTATATAATTATAGGATACATAAATATTTGTAATTTTGCTATGTGCTGCAATAAAGAAAAGTGTTTATTCGATGTAAATGTGTATCTTTTGAAATTAATTACTTCATTAAATTTTATTTTTTGATAAATATATTTCATTTATTGAAAGTCAACACTTTCTAAGTGGATCAATTCAGATGAGTATGATAGGGCTAGCCCTAAATGAGCATTTACAAACATTTTAGAAACCATTCTAAGAATACGTAGTAAGGAGTGTATATAAAGGCAATGATTTCAATTAATTTGTTACACAATTAGCTGTAACACACAATAAGTGAAATTTTATTATAAGTATAATTCAGTTTGTAAACTTCGCTAATTATGAGAGTGACATTTATTTTGCGGTTACTTTGCACTACATGGACCACAGGGCTTAGTCAAAAAGATAATTCTTTTCTAATAAATAACACTTATAATTGTATTCATTACTCTGCCAGTCAATAAGTTAGAAACAAATTGATTCATAAATTGGCCGACTACACTTATTAAGATACAAGTGCACAATCAGTACAGCAAAATATTGTAAATAAGCCATTTTCAAAGCAGGCCATTGATTATTTACATATAGTTGCAAATTAATCCATACAGACATACTAAGCACATAAAACAATCACACATACAAATACTATCGTGGACATTAAATTTTTAGTTTCCAAGCTTTGGGAAATATAATATAAATAACTACAATAACAGGGCTGCCGAGATTTATCTTGAAGTAACGTGAGTTTGCTAGGTTGGTGGTACAATAAAACAATTAGAGACTACTTTTATTTCTTTCAATCTCATATTTATATTATGTGATGTAACTTTTGGTAGGTACTCCAAATGATTCGAGGCGTGCTAATATCCAGTATAACCAGTGCTAATAGTTGAAAAAAAATAAATAAAAAAATAGAAAGAGCACAAGGTCAAGCATTTCCACGTATGGGGCTGGATACAACATCTGTTGGGAGTTCTGGAGTGCAGTATTTCACAATAACCATTGAGATGCACAAGAAAACAAAGGGTGGGTGTTACCAAGTCTGGAGTGCGATTAGGATTACATTGAGCATGTAGAGGTGTGACTAAGCCCCCGAAAACAAAACCATTTCTTGCCTTGCTGCTGCAAGTCCCTTGGTGTCAAAATTAGCAGTTTTAAATACACTTCCCAACCAGACACAGCTCTTTAATTCCTACCTATTTTAATTAGTGCTATTTTTTAATGTCTTAATTGGCAAACAATTATTATTTTTACTTGTTTGTTCTAGTGAATTCCTAGTTGGTTTTTGGATTTATAAAGAAAAATAATAACTCTACATTTAAAATTCTTGGGGCAGGGAATGGGGTGGGGGAGATTGCTTTGCAGTGTAGCTATCTGATAACACTATCTGTAAGATCACGCCTCACCAGTATGGTACACAAAAACAATTATTAACAAACATCTAGACTTCTTTCATTTTGTGATGTCATTTTTAAAACTAAAATAATCACTTTAAATATTTAATGCACTTACTTAAGTCTACAACAAATATATGAACTAAGCTCATAATTAATGCCTTTTATTTTTAGAATTAAAAAAAAAAAAAATTCTGCATGTGGTTTAAAACAAAAATCAGAGATATACCGGCAACCCTGGACAGCCAAAGTAGTTGAAATGGTAAAATCTAACCACAGCTGTTAGAAACTACTTTTTTTAAGGGAGTCTAGTATATATTCTGGCCTCAATATGAGGCATCTTTATAAAGACAGACTTATTGATGACAAACACCAAATATAACAAAATCCATATAAGCATCCCATTTAAAAGACACTCATAAATACTGCACAGCAATACTTCATTTGTATGTAAACAAATTATTCTTAGCTTTAAATATAGGTAATGATTTTTACTTGCTATTTACTAAGACAAAAAGCTGTAATTTATATATTTTGTTGTTAAGTGATGTATAACATAAAAATTTAAGTTTCATTACATTATCATTTAAGATGTAATGGGCAAATATCTACAACAAATAATGACCTCTTAGAGCACAACAAAAGCACCAGTAATTAATTGATCAAAGGGCAAAAATTAATACCCCATAATAAGATGCCGAAATTAAGCATGATAAGGAAATATATTTAATTTTTTTCTCATTTTATTCCCGATGAAAGAAAGACATTTGTTTAAGCTCAGTCTTATTTGCTTGTATGTCTTTTAAAGAGAATGTATATTCCTCTGTAGCTTAATATATGTTCTTAGCAGTCATCTTCAGGGTGTTATTACTAAATTAAACATCAATGGGAGGCTTGAGATCCTTCTTCACCACATAGAACTTGTATTTGTGACCAAAAATACCCCAGATGACTGCAACGTTCTCGATCATCACATTAAATGGGATTGTGCAGAGCGCCCCACAGATGCACATCAGAAATCTTAATAGTCCCACCCTGTATAGGGAGAAGGACTTAATAACACCAAACACGTACATGTAAATGTTGACTGCGGCAATGAACGCACAGACAAAGTCCATGAGCGGAGGGCAGGGTATGGGACACAGCGCCGCAAGCACCACGTTAGAAGTTGACAAAGGCAAGGTGACCCAGGAGTAGCATGAGATTAGCAGTAGGAACTTGTGGCGCATGGGAATACACCGAGAGTGGACCACCAACAGGATACCCTGCAACCAACGCTTGCGCTGCTGCACAAAGTCCCACAGGGTGAACGGCGATTTCTCCCACATCTCACCCTCCACAAAGTTGAAGGAATAGCCCTCGCGATACGCCCTCATTGCAAAAAAGCAGTCCTCCGCCACTGAGCCATCAGGACCGTTGTCAAATGACACTTCTCTTTCAGCACCCGCCTATAACACACATACACAAACACCTGGTTAATATGAGAATAATGAACCTAGCCAGGGGACTTAAAAAATGCAAAAATAGGCAGACGCAACAAAAGAAGTAACATAAATTGTGACACAAGGAAATAAATAATAACAATAATTCAATTAATCTAAATATGGATTAACAAATTAGACATGACTGTATAATCAAACAAAAACACAAAAATAACCTATATAGTATATAATTTATTTTACATTTTAACTTACAGCTTTGCTTGTTTTGTCTTTAGATTAATAAATAGCCAGACATTTCTCAGAGTTGTTTGTTTAATTTGCACCATAACCAGAGATCATATAAGAGGGTAAATTTGAAACACCAAAAGTAGTGTTAAGATCTTATATAAAATGGATAGGGCTTGTTTTGAGGTGTATGAAAATTAAGTAAATATAGGCAGAACTAGAAAAAAAATTCAAATCAATAACTTTTCTAATTTTCTTTTTAAATGTTGGGGAGACAGGTCTGAGTTTGGAAAATGTTATAGCATCCTACAAAGTGGATATTTCTTTGTGATCATTTGAAATATTGAATATAATAGGCTAAATAAAAAATATAAGATACCAAAAAGAGGGGACACAGAAATAATGAAATATCTCTTCCAATTGAACTAATGTAGTCCTCATCCAACTCGGTCCTTCCCCTGCACCTCCGCATCATTCAAATCCTCAACCCAAGGGCGGATCTAGGGCCTGTTGTTGAAGGGAGTGAGCTGGTGAGAGGAGGGAGGGAAAGGTGGAATAGGTGGCAATTGGTTCTTATAAGGCTCCTTCAAGTATAAAATTAATAATAATATTACTCATTTATTAAAAATAGTTTTAATCATGATTTATAGTAATAAAATGAGGACATGTTAGAAAAAACACAATTTTGATAGGCAAATTTGTTTTTTAAACAAAAAAAGTCACGGTCACAATAAAAGTAATACATATGTACATCGGCTTAAAATGTTTATGTATTAATAACAAAAATGTATTTTAATACAAATAAATGGTTATCACTATCATACTAAACTTAGTAACTCAATCTAATTACTGTACTATAAAAGTTTAGTTTTAAGCCACTCGCTTTTCTGCACATTATAGCTAAGTTGGAGTTGTTAATTAGGCCACATAGAGTGTAGGTGATAGGGTGAGGGAGCTGTTAGAGTCAGCCAGTCTTTACAACATTAAGGTATTAGTTTCAATATTATTAATTATTTTCTATGGGGGGGAGGGTGAGAAAGGCAATCTCTGAGCCTCGATCAGCCACTGCCCCAAACATGTCCACTACACTTATATGATGACCTGTTTTATTTAGCAAAGTTCACCGAAAACAAATTTCTAATGTATAGTTTTTTTAGAAATGTTAAGGTTTATTTAACCAGACCATAAAGAAGTAAGATAATATGTTTAGTTTGTGCTTTATTCAATTTATATATATTATTTTTTCTTTAATTCTCACTGTCTTTAGTGGCTTTAGTTTATGTTGATACTCTAATTATACTAAAACTGATTAAAATTATACATCCTTGCATTAACAATGCATTACAAAATAAATAGTTAGTTATATGACAAGGAAAATAAAAAAACAATTTGGTTTGGCCAATAAGTCTCTCCCTGATAAGATTTTTTTTTTAAATTACATGGTTTTAATATTATTTATTATTATTATTAGTAGCACCGCGTCTTACTACCCTTTCGGGTTATACGCACTTACGCTAATGTGTAATGGTAGGGTGATTGTGAAATGAAATGGAGGACCTACAGTTTAACGTGGAATCCGAACCACGGTGGAGGCCTAGCATTCCCCACATTCACAAGTTGTGATTAATACACGCTTTGTCAGAGGTGAAGGAAGGGTTTGACAATCAGATAAATCTGTGCCGGGACAGAGGATTGAACCTCGGACTCCAGCACAGAAGTCTGACACCTTAACCCTAGAGCACCAGGTCATCATGGTTTTAATACTAATGGTTTCTTTGATATAAAGTTATTTTTAATATTTTGCTAGATCTTTGACTATAATTATATTTTTTTATATGATACATTACCAGGTATTGTTTAAATCCACCAGCTATTGCCTGTATGTTTGGGAATGTATATTTTCCCTACGAGCACAAAAAAAAGAAAGTATTTTGATGTGCATGTCCCAGAACATCCTAAAGATAGGGTTAGGGTGTAATGAGGTGGAGTGGACAGAACAAACTCAAGATAGGGATAGGTGGCGTATTTTTATAAGTGCGGCAATGATCTTTTAAGCTCTTCGAGCAAGTAGCCGCAACTGTGAGCACGCGGGTTAAGATTTAAAACTCGTCCTATCTGGTTTGTCGGTGACAGAAGGTGAGTAAACTTAAGTTTTTTTTTTAGTTAAATGGTTTCCCATTTGTCTTACACGCAAATAATTACTTCACTACCTTTAAATTCTACCCTCCTAATCCCTATCTCATGAACCAAAATATGTGGCTAGCCCCGAGAGATAAACGAGAACAAAATATCCTTATTTTTCAGGATTGTAAGCTGTGGGGGAGGGTGGGGCAGTTAAGGGGCTTCAACACCCCTCCCCCCACTAAAAGTTTATTAATAATCAACATCCCTCCCCCACCAAAAGTATGATTAATAATCAACATCCTCCCCCACCAAAAATAAGATTGATAATCAACATCTCTCCCTCCACTAAAAATATGATTTATTATCAACACCCCTCCCCCCACTAAAAGTTTATTAATAATCAACATCCCTCCCCCACCAAAAGTATGATTAATAATCAACATCCTCCCCCACCAAAAATAAGATTGATAATCAACATCTCTCCCTCCACTAAAAATATGATTTATTATCAACACCCCTCCCCCCACTAAAAGTTTATTAATAATCAACATCCCTCCCCCACCAAAAGTATGATTAATAATCAACATCCTCCCCCACCAAAAATAAGATTGATAATCAACATCTCTCCCTCCACTAAAAATATGATTTATTATCAACACCCCTCCCCCCACTAAAAGTTTATTAATAATCAACATCCCTCCCCCACCAAAAGTATGATTAATAATCAACATCCTCCCCCACCAAAAATAAGATTGATAATCAACATCTCTCCCTCCACTAAAAATATGATTTATTATCAACACCTCCTCTCCCCAACAAAATAATGATTAATTATCAACACCCCTCTCTCCACAAAAATATGATTAATAATTTATGTTTTTGATTCTTTGTCAATTTATAGTCTCGTAGCTTATTGGAGTCTTACAAACAGCTATAACTTAATTGATAGAGCACTTTGAACTGCTTTAAGGGAAATTCAATGTAAAACAAATGTATCGATATTTGTTTGGGACTTATCCACAAGGTTCCAAACCTTGAACTCCCCCCCCCCCCTCCCTGTTAGTCCTGCTGGAGTACACGAGACAGGAAAGATCCATATATATATATATATCTGAGTGTAATGAAGTTCCGCGAGCTTTGCTCATCGCTTACTCGAGTCTCTAGCATGAGTCACGAGCCGATCGTAGTCACGGGCACGTGAGTATGACGAAACCTCAGGACTTTGTTTCCTAAAGAAACATGACGCAGTCTTATGCATTGTTGCTATCCTTCACAAAGCGATAAATGTATTTTTTCAGAAATACCCGGTGTTCCAATCGTCATAAGCAGGGCCTAGATTTTAATGACAAGTTTTCCTTTTCTTTTTGTTAGTCACTCACAATCCTCATAAGTATATAACATCTGTTCATGATCCCCTTGTAGAACTCTTATAGGTATTTTTTTTTGTCATTTTGGAATTTAAGGTAATATTTTCATTGTTTGTGTTATTTTTGAGTCTTTTATAAGAAGTTGAGTCATTTTAAGGCATTCATGTGTGTTTTTTACTAATTATTTATATTTTATAAATACTCAAACATAAATACAATTTTTCAAACCCCAATTTATTATAATGAGAAGATAAAGTGACAATGAACTTTGTATCCTTTGTATTTATTTAATGTATTATATTGTATTTATTTGCTTGTATTGTTGTAAAATACACATTCCTGGTGATACTGCAACTAAGTTGGAGAGGGTTGCATTGGGAAGGGGTAGCTATCACTTCTGAAACACATATTTGTAAAACAATGTTATATTTAGCAGAATGAAAGGGTTTAGTTGTTAAAGGCTTTCCAATGAATTTTACATCAATAAATTGCGTGTTTGAATTAGTCGTGCATTTAGTACGAGTCTTTTTTTTAGGTCATCAAAATCCGGGGCCTCATACCGAAGTCCTCAAACTTTATGCGCAAGCGAACCCCTATTCATAGGTATTATTCATTTAATCCTTTCCCGCAAGGAGCGGTTGTCCTAGGTTAAGATATTGTAAGCTGTGTGCTTATAGAGTTATGCTTAAAGATTAACAGGATTTACAATCCGATTTAAAACGGACGAGACATAAGTGAGTTATAAAAATAATAAAACAATTGTTATATATTTATACATACAGTAAAACCTCCCATATCCGGACGTCTAATATGCGAAACCCGCTATATACGAGAAGGATAACATCAATTTTGTTTATCCATAGAATTTGTTATTCTAAGTAAACATTTACTTAAATACTGTATACTGTACATAAATATAGAAAAAATACTTTTCAGTAACAAAGTAAGGTTTTTTTTTTAACTCTTCAGAGGGGTATTAATTTTATGTTCGAAATGGATTCATCCCCTTTTATTTTGGTTATCAAAGGTTTTACTGTGTGTGTGTGTGTATGTGTATATTATTTATACATATATATATATATATAAATATTAAATTTTATGTTGATAGATAATAATTTATTTATATTTTCTGAAAGTTTCTACTGTAATCCTACTCTACTATAGGTTAGGCTCTCCAGCTGTAAGGGGGGGAGGGGGGGACAATAATTAAATTCCCGTGTGTTGACCATGACAATTCGTTCCCTGCATTGGTCGGTTACTGCAGTGCATACATTTATTACTTTACAAAAACGTGTCCGAGTTATTGATCGGGCAACGAGTGTCCCCAAGGTTTAAATCCCCGGGTACATGTCAGTGCAGCACGCCACCCAGACGAGGGAGGGAGGGTGAAGGACCGAGTCAATATAATATGATGGTGAGCGGCAGGCAGCATATCTCTGTTATATGATCATTTCAATGTATCGTATAGTACTGCAGTCATGTAGGCCAGTTAACTACGTTCGTATAAAACCCACATCCGTAGGCACGCGGCCACGTCGAGCGCATATAGTTTGGTTCGTCGGTGACGGGGAGGTCGGGGTTTAATCCCAGTCGGCTATATCGAAGTTAGTTTTTCCTAAATGGTTTCCTAATCTACCTCCACGTAAATGTGAATATTTTTAAAATATAAAATCCATCTTACTCATCTCTACCACAAAGTAACTAAACGCGCTAGGCCCGAGCGGAT
Organism: Timema douglasi; assembly: GCA_901482245.1. Lineage (NCBI taxonomy): Eukaryota > Metazoa > Arthropoda > Insecta > Phasmatodea > Timematidae > Timema > Timema douglasi. The sequence goes on from CABEEJ010004207.1 coordinate 27,145, forward strand.
AGTAAGACGCGGAGCAAAATAAAGTTGAAAAATGTGAACAAGCGGTATAATAAATGCCGATCCCTAGTCGTGGCTGATTGTGTTTTTCTTAGCTACTAATTAGCCAAAGATCTCACGAGTCCCTCTCGCAGACTACGTCCATAAGTGATTAATTGCCCTGTGCTCAGCATAGAACTGGGTATAGTCAGTCCACGCTAACATTGACCTTATCGGACAGTTTAGATGGTTAATAAAATAGCTCCAGATTCAATCAAATCAACTAAATGTCTTGTCTTCTCACTTTGACGAGCGACATACACTGACTGATTGAAATAATGATACAATAAATTCAAGATAATAGTGAATACGGAGCCATACCTAGCTGTTAGATTTTTTTTTTAGCACATCTTATTACCCGTTCGGGTTATACGCTTAATATGCCAAAGGTAGCATGAACTAAGTATATAAACCTTAGCACGTTATATCAAAAATCCTGGATTTGATTCCTGTGTTCAGGTGTCATTTTCCCAAAAGAGTTAAATAGATACAGACTAATTTCACCTTTCTCGTCAACACGCCCCGTGTTCATCATAGGTACTCATCAACATAGCCCATGTTCTCTTTATTGGTGAACTTGCCCATGAGTTGTTCTGACCCTCTTTGGAATGTTATTGTTTGGAAGCTTAGCTTACCCCTAAAGGCCGTGTTACACGTAGCAGGTTACAGCGCTGCAAGATGATAGTGTAATACACCTAAATGATCAGTGTACGTGTCAGAAAGACCCAATCATCTTGCAGTGCCGATATCAAACGGGTGTTTTCTCGGATTTCTGCGATTTCAACTCTAGAATGTGTAACACTTGGAGCTAGTTTAAGGGGGGCAAATTCCTAGTCAAACTTAGTGCGGCTCGATACCAAACACTTTACGACACCTACCATATAACACCCCAATATTACTCTATGTGGTTTCTAGAGACATTCGATTTTTAAAATAAATACCCGTGGGAGGGGGAGGCACCCCAAATAGCTTATAAAAGTATTTGATTTTCAAAAATATGTTGGGGGAAGAACAAAATTGTAAATAACTTCTAAAATCTTCTACAGTAATAAAAACAATCAAGCAAATAACACTTTTAAATAGCTTCTAGAGGATTAGAAAAACCTGTTTGAGGACCTCAAATAGATTCTAGGGTAGGGATTTTCATCAACCTTCCTAGACTCGCGGCACCCACATAAGAATGTTCTAAAGCGTCTTTCACATTAAAAAAAATCCAAAGTAGAATATTTCAAAGTACCTAGCCTATTAAACAAATAAGAATGTTTTATTAATTGTTTAAAATAAAAATAAGGATTTTTAATTATCCCTCGGTGAGTTAATTTAAAGTTATAAATAACAAAAACACTGAAAGAAATATATAAGTGCAGTTATAGAGTAAAATCTCTTTGGGGATAAATAAATTAACACGCTAAAAATTAATAATATCATTAAAAATGAATAATATGTAGTCAGCAAAAGTAAACTATATTATTGTCTAATAGTGTTTGTTGTGGCAGTGCAATTCAGAGAAATAGTAGAAGACTTTCTTAAGTTTTTCTTCTTCATTATTTTGTGATGATATATTTTCTTAACATTTCCCGCCTCAAAATCTTGCGGCACCCCTTGAGAATCCCTGCTAAAGGGAATCTCAATTCATAAAAATAATTTGGTGAGCACTTTTATAAAGAGCTTTTAGAGGTTTCAAAATTTTCACAAATTTGCCAAAGCCTTTAAGCGTAACCAAATTTAAAAAAAATCAGGAGTGCATTGTTCTTAATAGATGTTAGAGTATATAGTTTTCAAAATTTCTCCAAACGAGGACCGCTACAAATAACTTCTAGGAGCATCTAATTTTCTTACATTGATTGGTAGAGAGAAGGGTAGAAGGTCCCTAAAAAACCTGTTTTATTAATTCTCCTACCCCCTTAGACAAATAAAGTTCCACCACTACTGAATAACATGACAATGTTCTTATTTCTTTGGGTTTAAAAGTACCGGTAAGTCTAAACATAGTATCACAAGCTCCCGATTTTGAACACCCTCTCAAATTAAATTCTCCCTACGTTCATGCTATGGGCTTAGAGGAACATTATTTTAAATTCAGTCTAAGTTCCAAATGAGCGATAGTAATAATATCGCACGGACAATCGTTCATATTTTATTTTGAGTTTATTATATGAAACCTAATTGAAAATGATCAATTATTTCGATAGCTGTCCTACAAACCAACTTTAACACCAAGGTAAATAATAAAGTCTTTCCCTGGTCACTAAGCCTAGACTAAACGTGGGGGCTGCTTTAATCCACTGTTCATAGGATACTTCTTATGTGACACCTAGGCAAGTTACTGGATCTACTTTCACGCACAGGCTGCATATACCAAGACATGCGGTCTGCAGTTGCGACTGACGGATGTTATAACTACCTATAATATGACACCAATACTATAGTAAAATGGTAGCACCACAGAGACTACTACTCAATGAATCCAGCGACTAGCATCCAAATACTAGATACCACTACTCGCAGATCCTGGACTCCAAATACTACACCAAGCCTGATTATGACTAGCGACTATTTTCCAAAGATATCGGACCCCTAGAGACACCAAGTGCCAATGGGACTAGCGACTACTATCCAAAGATATCGGAACCATAGAGACGACACCAAGCACCAATGGGACTAGCGACTACTATCCAAAGATATCGGGCCCATAGATACAGTATCAAGCACCACTTATACTAGCAACTATTACCAAAAGATGTCGGAACCATAGAGACGACACCAAGCACCATTGAGACTAGCAACTACTACCAACATATATCGGAACCATAGAGACGACACCAAGCACCAATGAGTCTTGTGACTATTCCTCTACAGTAAATGACAAGCAAGTAGGCTCCAGCTGAACCTACTGGGGTGCGGTATTGATCTGTACCCCAGGCCTCACCCCTCTAGACCTTTACCCCTTTCCCTTTCCTGACAATTCACTAGAGTATGATATATTGCAAGAATGTGGTGGGAAGAACAGCATCTGACAGTTCAAAAGTTGCTTAGATTACCTTCATAAAACCATACTCCAAATCATGTGATTTGCAGGTGCCACTGTGGATGGATAGTGCCAATACTCCTAAATTAATAATAAAGGTAGTTAATTTTTAATCCATGATGACCTCAAACAATATAAATTTGTATTTTAAACCACCGATTCTGCATTATTCTTGTAGTATCTGACAATTACAAACTTTTCTAATACTAATTTTTTATACTCATACGTCAAATTATATTAATAATATTTAGCACCGCGTCTTACTACCCGTTCGGGTTATACGCTTTAAGTACTAATTACTCTAATGGATTGGGATTTGGGAAGACCATTTAGGAAAAACCACCCCCAGTTCACCCGACCGAGATTCGAACCTCGATCTCCCCGTCCTTGGCGGTCGAGCTCAACACGACTTGCACGTTAGCCAACTACGCCACCGAGGCGGGTGTCAAATTATATATTCTGAACCTGTCCCAAATGTCAAATATTAAACCAATATCGACAAAACAATAATTTAGCTAAACTATGTCAATAATAATATTTTGTTTTATATACAGTTTTAACCCAGTGCTTTCCCACCTTTAATCAATCGCGTACCGCAAGTGTCAAGGCCTAAGCCAAGTACTACTTCCAGCCGTTAGTAAAATAATAAAATAAAATAATACTCGTTATCTTGTGATTATAAAAGGTCGTTACAAATTTTAATAGAGGTATAGTGGGAAGTTGAACAAAGCCGTGACAGAGTGAAAGGAAGGCTTATAAAATTCCTCGACATCACTTTAAATTATTCGATAGTTTATCAAATAGTATTTCATGATTAATAAAACAGAGGGGAGTCATGTTCCCCTGGTGCTACGCGTACCACAGTTTAGAAACACTGTTCTAAATATACCTCGTACCAAGGTTACTAGAAAGTGGACGCAGTGAAACTGTTTCTTAACCTTATATTTTAATACTAAATTGATAAAAATAGAATCAATAGAAAGAGAAAAGGTAAGCTGAGAAATTTTTAATTGGTGAATTAATTATAAAGATAATATTTAAGTTAACTTGTCATAAAAGTATATAGTTTAGAATGATTGTGATAAAACAAATTTGAATAAAATTAAAATATAATACTAGACATTATACATACATATTAAAAATGTGAGTCAAAGTAACACATACATAATCAGAACAAAACATATTAAATATATGTATTAAGACATGAGTCAAACATGATCATAGAGTGTATGGTATTGATAAAAATACTAAAGTTAGTTACAATTAAGTAAAGAGTATGAGAATGATGCCTATTCTGTTAAGAAAAGTAGTAAGTTAAATTGTTCTTGTGTTTCAGTTTTCTTAACAGAATAGGCATCATTCTCATACTCTTTACTTAATTGTAACTAACTTTAGTATTTTTATCAATACCATACACTCTCATGATTGTTTGACTCATGTCTTAATACATATATTTAATATGTTTTGTTCTGATTATGTATTTGTTACTTTGACTCACATTTTTAATATGTATGTATAATGTCTAGTATTATATTTTAATTTTATTCAAATTTGTTTTATCACAATCATTCTAAACTATATACTTTTATGACAAGTTAACTTAAATATTATCTTTATAATTAATTCACCAATTAAAAATTTCTCAGCTTACCTTTTCTCTTTCTATTGATTCTATTTTTATCAATTTAGTAT
>CABEEJ010004207.1:35811-58602 GCA_901482245.1 Timema douglasi
TATATATATATATATATATATATATATATAAGCAGTTAGCAATTTTATTTCCGTACCTCAGACTCTCTTTTTACAACACTTGTTTATTTATTTTATTTTCCTCCAAAACTCAATTTCTAGGTAAGGACGTGATATTCAGGATCATTTAATGAAGGAGGGGGAATTATGGTTGATTGTGTATGAAGAATGGGGTACTCAGGTGGAAGGAGCCGATGAAAATGATTGTATAGGGGTGTTTTTTTCTAAAATTATTTCCATTTCATATTCTTGAACAATGGCGAAAATTTTAGTTTTTGCAAGATTTAGATAATAAGGAGTGAATGTCTTTAGAGTCTGAGCGATGGCAGCTAAGAAGGCGTCGACGGAATGGACTTGTGGTTCTGTTTTATTCTTCTCCTCCATGAGATGGTTCATTGGGATGGAGGCTGATGTTTGGGGCTGTTGACATTTTCGTTCCTGTGTGTGTGCCATCTTCTTTGGCCACGATCGTTTTTGTGTTTCCTGGCATTCACTGCAATCCTCATCGACCTCATTCTTTACCTCTACAGTGTTATTGGTCCCTATATCGGAATATCCGGTCTCCTGCAGAGTTGTACTTTCTTCCTCCTCCTCCTCTTCAATGTTATCTTCAGTAGCAATGCTCGAAATAGGTTCCCTTACTTGAAAATAGGCGTCAAGAAACGTTAAAGCCCCTGCGTATTTGTATTTCTTAATTTTATTGGAGTCTTGTAAGGGTTTTGTGGCAATTCTTCTCAGGGATTTCCGGTAATTGTCCCGAATGTTACTCCATCTTGTTTTACAAAAATTACCTATAATAAAATATCAATGGTAAGTTTTGGCTTGTCCATTTACACTAGAAGAGAAAGCCAAGTAATTATAAAGTTTACGGCTTAAGGCCTTAAGTTGGTGGCAACTATTAGCATTTGTTGGCTATTGCATTATGCATGTGAACATATTGTGGACATTTCTTTACTGCCTACATACTACAAGGTGTGAAATATTCTGCCGTTAAATGTGGACAGCTGCTTTTTATAATAAAGCAGACACATGCTTCCATTTAAGGTCCATATCAACCAAACTAGGCAAGTATATTTATATATCTTATGGCTATTATATTTATACTTTATTAATATTTTCAGCATCATAATTTGTTTATGCAATATGTATAAGATAAAGTAGAAATGGTGTATCCGGTTATCTTACAAAATTTATTATTTATTACTTTGGACAAATTTAGTTCAGTTTCCAAGATGGTAAACATGTCACCATTTCTGTCCCTTGAAACAGGGAATTGCAATGATACAACAAGATAGGCAGCCTTCACAGTGGTAACACCAGCCCTCCCTCCGTATGTAATACCATACTGACAATTAGCTTAGCCCCCCTCCCCTCAAACCCATGTTACATAACTTTTCCCATCAAGAGTAAATATTAGCGTATAACCCAAACGGGTAGTAAGACGCGGTGCTAAATAATAATAAATAATAATTTACCCTTCTAGAAGCTATTTGGAGTAGTCCTTCAATAAATTTGTAAAAATTAAATGCCTTTTAGAAGCTATTTTGAATAGTGCTCGAGGCTACCATTTAAAGAAGTCCTTCCCTAGAAGTCTTTGCAATTTGGATGCCCCTCGAAGCCATATGAAGTGGTCTTCTAATTTTTTTAAAATAATTTTATGTCATTAAATGCTATATGGAATGATCTTCACCCGGATATTTTAAAAAGTGTTTGCTATTAGAAGATATTTGTAGTTGTCACTAGGATTTTTTTTTCTAATGTTAAATCTATGGAATCTATTCGGAGACCCCCTTTACCGGCAAATTTTTAAAATTGGATGCCTCTAGAAACTATTTGGAGTGGCTTCTACTTGACATATTTATGATAATTGAATTCCCTTAAAAGATATTTGCAGTTTGTTACAAGTCTTCAAGCTTCATATTTGAGAATATAAGAAGGTGTGAAATATATAGAGGGGAGATGGGACGTCTCTCTTAAAATATATGAAATCTATCCTTGAAATTTGGATGATCCTAGAAGTTATTTGGAGTAGTCCTCCAGAAAATTTTCGAAATATGGATGCCCCTAAAAATTCCTAAAGGAAATCTTCCTTATTTTTTAAAAATTTTGACGCTTCTAGAAGGTATTTATATAGATTGCTCTTTACCCAAATTTTTCTCAAAAATTAGATGCTCTTAGAAGGTATTTAAATGGTTTGAAGCCAGCAATATTTTGAAAATGGGATCTTCTTGGAAACTATTTGGAATGGTCCTCTCCTGAAAATATTTTGAAAGTAAATTTCTCCATAAGATATTTGAAGTGGTCTTCCACCAACAAAAATTTGAAAATTGAAAGCTTTTAGAAACTATTTGGAGTGGTCATCCCCTATAGTTTAAAAAAATTTGAATGGCCCTAGAAGATGTTAGAATGCTCTTAGCCTGTTTTTTTCCTAATAGATAGATGCCTTTAGAAGGTATTTAAAGTGCTCTTCTACCAACATTTTTTGAAAATTGAATGCATCTCGAAGTCATTTGAGTTTAATTTGAGGCCCTATTTCAACTGGACCCCCCTCCCCCTCACCTTGGTTTCGCAGCCACAGTAAGTAATTGATGTATCCTGGCATACATTATTATTATTATTATTATTATTTAGCACCGCGTCTTACTAAAAACTGTTCGGGTTATACGCTTAAGTACTAATTACACTAATTGATTAGAAATGGGAAAGTTTGAGTTTAGAGGAAGTGAACCCACATTTGCGTAGAGGGAGAGAGGAAAAACTTTTAGAGAAAACCACCCCCAGTTCACCCGACCGAGATTCGAACCTTGATCTCCCCGTCCTCGTTAGTCGAGCTCAGCACGACTAGCGCGTTAGCTAACTACGCCACCAAGGCGGGTCTGGCATACACTAAACTGGATAAAGCATTCGAGAGCGGAACAATGAATGTACCTGATATTAGTAATGGTTATTTTAGGGGGTGAGATATTCCCAATCATAAAACCATATCTGAGAATCCAATTAAATGTCGCTTAAAGGATTTACAACTATCGTATGGCTCGTATAAAGGATTTTTTTTTTGAAATTTTGGTTCACAAATTTCAACTTTATAAAAGAATAAAACAACTAAAACCAGAAAACGTTGAATACATTTTTCTATTGACATGTGTAGTGCATAATTTTATAAAATAAAATAATGAATATTTATATATTCAACTATCAGTGTTGATCTGGAATTAGCCCCTATATATTTGAAGAATACTATATCAATACGGGAAAATGTGACCCGACAAACTTTCTGTGTTAAATAAAGAGCAATTTTCAGTTCATAAGTTGTGTCTGTATCGTGGCAAGACAAACTTTCGACAAACATGTACGTATGAAAAATAACAGGAGATTTTTATGCCAACTGTTTGGGTTGAACATATGAAACTGACAAAAATGCTTTGTAGTTTATATAATTTGTAAAAGTAGTTTGTTTGTAACTTAGAAATTACAAGTACTTTAATGACAAGATAGCAATCCCAAAACATTATTAATATAATATAATCCCCTTAAGATTATTTACGTAATAGTAATAATAATTGAATTATAAGTTTCATGGTTCTTTTAAAATTATTTTAGGCTAGATGAAACTTGTTGTAAGCATCCTTATTTTCTAATGTCTGAAGAATAAAATGGATGTTTATTAGTACCTGGGTGTTTCATTTCCTCACCAATCTGAGTCCATATTTTCTCCTTGAGGTTACAATCAAGGTACTGAGGATTAGATAAATTATATAGCTCTTCATTTAAATAAACCAGTTCAATAAGTTTCTTGTCATCCATGTTTAAAATGACATATCCCACATAGCTAGATCACGCACGAGAAACAACGCAAGTAACACATGAAGACTGAAGCCGCTGTAATGTGTCTGGATAACATTCACACATCACCGACCCGACGCGAAACAGTGTTGCCAGTGTCAGTGAATCGTTGCAGACGAGATCCTGAAAGTAAGGCAATGTTGCCGGACGTCACAGTGAGGGAGTGCGCCGGATACTGAACGGACACGACGCGGTAAGTATACAATTAGCTAACTTTTTATGTTGCCTATAGTAGTTTGTGATAGTCGCATTAGATAGAGAAACACACACATAAACAGATTAAGCATGAATAGAAACAAAGAGAGGAACAACGATAAAGTGAGGAAAAGTAGTACATGATAAAATTAAATAATAATTTTAACAGGTCGAAAGAAACTGGAAACTTGCATCGGTAGGCATGAGGACTAAACGCTAACCTCGACCGGTCAAGTTTGCCGCAGAACGGAAATTCCGGCAGGGTGTTCGAGGTTTTTTACAACATGGTTTCAAACTCTACCACCACGTAAATGCGGGTACATTTCTCTAAAATATATTTTAACCACTATCATTCATTATGAATAGTTCGAACGGATAAAAAGACGAGGTAAAGAAATTAAAATAAATTAAAGGCGAGAGAACCAATTTACGCGGCCAGGATTCGAACATCGGCCTTCCTTAAGTGAGTATTAAGTACGCTGGAGCTGAGGAAGTTCGACGGTTTCTACAAAGTTCTTTCCCAGTCATTTCAACTAACCCATGATATATATATATTATTCTGCAAATTAGAAACTTGTTATAGATACGCCTTAGATCGCGTGGCATGTATTGTGTTTGTGGCGATGGATCGATCGTTCATAAATTATAAATTATCGACGAGCGACGAGTTAGGCGATTAGTTTACGTGCACTCAAGTTAAATCATAGCGTTATAATATAAACCGGTTGTTAACAAGTTCTCGTGTCAGTAATGATTGCAAACACACTCATTCTAATGGATTGGAAGAAGCGCTTCGACCGGCATCAGGCCAGTTTCATAGTGAGACTGAGTAAGCCTCACGTGGGGCAGTTTACTAAATACCAGACGATACCTACCTAGACTCGAATGCAGCGAGCAGTTTCGCCTATGGAAACAAACTCATTCCATTCAAGTGTAGGTAGGTGTCGTCTTGTATTTAGTATAGGGACCCACGTGAGGCCTTCTCAGTCTTACTATGAAACTTTTTTTTAGCACCGCGTCTTACTAGCCGTCCGGGTTATACGTCAAGTGTTTATGCACCAAAGTATAAAAAATAAATACATTTTATTCCAAACAAATAATATGTTGTCTTTTTTTAAATGTGGTTTTTAAAATATCAAGTTTTATGGTTTATAGTGACCAGTTATAATAAGATAAACGTGGGCGTATAATACATTTAATTCATAATTCTTAGCACTATTGTGTCTCACACTGCCACAATGACGTAAATAACCGGCCTCGTGGTGTAGTGGTCGGTACACCTGGCACCGGGCCTAGGAGTTCCGGGTTCGATTCCCAGCTGGTACTATAACTATTTTTCCCATAAGGGGAACTACCCCGACGGTTTTGTTAATTAGGTTAAGAGGTTCCCCACCCTCACACACGATCAAATTGATCTGAATTTAGTTGTTGTCAACTAAATAATGCAGACACCCAAACTTAGATATAAGATTACGCTCAAACCAGAAAACGTATCTAATACCGTGCCTGGTTAATTGGCCGTAAGATGGGCTCTCAAGGTTGAATATAAGTTCATTTAAGTGCTGTCCTAGACGCAAATACACTTACTTGCATTAACTGACTTTTAATTTAAACTGTCGAGAATCGTGTGGTTTTTCTTTTGAGATTGTCACAAAAACTTTCTATTTTTAAATAGTTTTTCTTCGATTGCACCTCCCTCCCTCCCAAACACAAGTATCAAAATGTCTTTCTTCCAGGCGTTTTACACCCTCCTACAATGTTCTTAAAATAATGTATACGGTTGATACGCACGAGAAAAAGTAAAGTAATTTTGTGTGACAAGACGAATTCAATGAAAATTCAGGGAAATTAAAAATAACGGAATCTTTTTGCAATAATTTTCTAAATATGGAGAAAAAAACCATAAGCCAGTGATAAACAATAGGTTTTTATCTCAAATTCATGCGATTTTGCGAAGCAAAACTGACATGTTTCCCTTTTGATAAGTGTTGTGTCAAGAATTTAAAATAAAACATTGAAAATAATTAGATTCTTTTTATAGAGATTTGCATATAAAAATTCTGGAAAGATACGTATAATTTATTTGCAAAAATCATGGAATTTAGAATCATTTTAACAATATCAATCCTGAGAATTGCGGTAACACCCGTAGAACACAAACAAATATAAAGAAAATAATTGGGAGAAGGTCGCAATGAACTTAAATTATGATTAATAACCAAACAGATTATAAAATTGACGAGGGATCTAATTTTCAACTATTTTCTAGGCGAGGACCACTCCATATAGCTTCTAGACACATCCAATCTTAAATCATTAATGTGAGGCTGCACCTTAATATTCACTTATTTAAGAGCAAAACGTACCCTAGTTCAACACCTCTCGAAATCGAGCTAGGTTCATCTATTCTTGTGGCATCAAATAGTAGACAACATGCTCTAAAATTTAACATCCATTATTTGTCGGTACAGTTTATCAGGACATGGTACAATCTTCCACCAAGTCGAGCAATGTTGCGGGCATGAGAAGACAGGTAGGGCAAGGTAGGGTAAGGTACGGACGCGGCCTTGCCGCAGGGGAATCGATGTGGCCCACAGAGACAGATTTGAGGCAAGGTGGTGAGGGGTCGCCCGATCGATGCCAGACCCTGACACCACACCTACAGATTTCTAGACTCAGGACACGCCAGTCTAGCGGCATTTTTAAATTAGCGCGTTCAAAAAACGGTCTAATGTTGCAGCCAATTGCTTAAAAAACTAGTTAAAAAGGGTATGGATTGAGTTTCACATTTATTCAACAAAACAATGAACCACTGACAATCTATAGATATATGTTGCGTACAGTAGAATTTTTGCAGGAAGAAATGTTTAGAAAATATACACTTTTTTTTTTTGTAGTCAAAATGATAATGTTCTATTATATATCATGAATTCACGTAAGCATACGTGAAAAGTTTAGCTATCAGATAAAGTTCTCCCTACGAAAATTGGAATGTACATAATAAATTAGTCTGTATGGTTGTACAACTACGATTGAAAATAGAAATAAGAATCCCTCAACGGTTGAAGAAATAACATCCAAATAGGACACGCACCATCAAACATGCGTCTTGCCATACCATCTTAAAAAGCCCAAATTGCCGGATGCAGTGGAGGATTTTACAAAAAAAAAGAAGTCATTATTAACTTCTGTAGTACTTCATTAGAATATTCAAGAAATGTTCATCTTCTTAAGATTTCACTCAAGCTTTCTATTTATTTTTGCAGGTTGTTATACAATCCCAAGAACGAAAGCTAATATATAGTTTACTATAAACTATCTACACTTTAAACGTATTATTAGGTAACACTGATATTTTTCAATATAAAAAAGAAAACCAATTATGCTTTTATATTTTATAGGTACACTAAGAGACTATATTACACTTCTGGATGATGTATAAATAAATGTGGACCTGCCAACATAGGCACAAGGTTAATTTAGTCAATCCGCCAAGTGAATAACCTTTTCTATCCGCTTCAGTGGCTCCATTGTCTAAGGCGCTACTATCGCAATAAACTAGCCTGCCGAAGACTGGGAGATCGTGGTTCGATCCCACTCTAGTGTAATGAGGGTGGTTTTCCCTAAGTTGTTTCCCACACTCTCTACATACAAATACAAAAACACTTCTTCTAAATATACCTTCCTCAGCCCTAACCATTAGTGTAATAGTAAATAAGCGTTTAGCCCAAATGGGTAGTAAGATGCGGTGCTAAAAAACCTTTTATGACAGTTTTAAAAGCAACTGAAAAACTTAAGAAGATGTTGATATTATTGAGTAACATTATTTATTTTTAATCTCAAAGATTTTTAAAATCTTTTTACTTAACTTTGCATGTGTTTTACCGTGTCTTGTATTACAGCTTTGTTCTCTCCTACAGCTATTGGCGGGTTGCTGGGGTTTTTAAAGAGGAAACAAGACTACAATTTCTTTTTTCCCCCTGAAAATATATATTTTATTAATTAATTCGGAGAATGTGGCGCGAAGCATTGATTTCCTTTGACGGATCTAAAATATAACGTCTATTCTTTTTTTTACGTCACCTTTCGGGTTATAGGCATACAATTGAGATAATATGTACCCGCATTCCTATGGCGAATGAGTGGGGAAACCATATAGGAAATAGCACCCTCATTACACCCAATAGAGCTTTGAGCACCGATCTCCCTATCTCTTGCTATAGTGACGCCTTAGACACAGATGCGGGCCTGAAATGTAACTAATAGATTGCCATTTGTGTGGTTTACAAGAGTAAGATAGATGGGTCGGCCACAGGCGTGGCAAGGGAAGTCCCTCCTTCAAATCTTGACTATTTCTACGCCATGGGATGGATTAAAACAGCTTTGAATTTTGACAAATATAATGATGTCATTGTAGACATTTAAAACTTTTTTTTCTCCGATTTTGACGATTACTTTATAGTAATTTTAAATATATTCTATTAAGTCTCAAGCAAGCCCGCCGTCCTTAGTAGACTTGGGGTCCTGGGCAAATTTCGTTTGCAGGTACTACAGTTATCTATCTTCCCCCCCCCCCCCCCNTTTGCAGGTACTACAGTTATCTATCTTCCCCCCTCCCCCCCCAATTATTATTATTTTTTTGTTTAGTGTCATTACAGTAGTTTGCACCTACACATCAATTTTCAGCCGTATAAGGTATCAACAAATGCCTTAAAAATGGAAACACATGCAATAATGAATGCTAAAAGAAGTTTTTTTTAAATAGGTATAAGAGTTGATCTCTCCCCAACCCTTGGCTCGATTTTATTCGCCAACAAGCTAGATCTGTAGGTTCAAAGAACAATTTTGCCAAGTTTGAATTAAATATGAATGCGTTCGAAAGTTATCGTGATAGTGATAATCTACGTATACACCAGAGACAAACAGACAAATGTAAATCGGCGGAGTTAAAACTTAGACCACGCTTCACTCGTTCAATTTGTTAGGTCGCCTATACAAGCAGCCAGCCTACTACTATTAGAGTGTGCAAGATAAAAGGTTCCCACCCCGAAGTTTTTTTCCCCTTTGTCAACTAAGCCAGGGGTTCCCAACTCTTTTTCGATTGCGTAACCCTTAGCAGCCTATTTCCATAAATTGTGCACTTAATATTTTTTTTTAGCAAAATGTAGAATTACTACACTAGTGGTAAGTTCTGATTTATTTGTTGCCATTGAAAAAAATGGGCTAGTAGTAATGAGAATTTAAAAAAACAATATGATAATAAGCTGAGTAAAGAGTACAGAATTTTTTAGTTCAAAAAGCAAATGTTACAATCAAAACAAACACACTTAATTTAGTTACTAATCATCATAAAAACTATATTATGTTACCCGCCTCGGTGGCGTAGTTGGCTAACGCACTTGTGTAGAGATAAATTGCAGAAGACGGGGAGATTGAGGTTCGTATATCGGTCCGGTGAACTGGGGTGATTTGTCCTAAATGTTTTTCACTCTCACTCCACGCAAATGCGGGTTCACTTCCTCTAAATTCAACCTTACCAATTCCTAATTCATTAGCGTAATTAGTACTTAAGCATATAACCCGAACGGGTAGTATTACGCGGTTTTAAATACATAAAAATGTTATGTTTGAAATTGAAATAATTTTCTCAAGGTCAAATATAAAAAAAACCCACCCCTCATCATATCGTTGAGCTAATATCATAGCTTTTGACTATCTTTTGTCTTAGGCTGCCTTTATACCAGGAACTTCCAAAGAAAACTGTTTCACAAAATCGATGTCATGTGAAACTAAAATACATTGGGTCAAATGGGAGCGTTTATAGTAGCCGGCAATCGGTGTCGTGGTTGGAAACAGTTTTCATCGAATTGCAGAGCGTGAAACCGACCCAGAAATTCGGGTGAAACACATATAGGTGTACCTCACCCTTTTTGGGCTAGTTAAATCTAGGGTGTCATGAGAGCAGCAATTTCTAGGAAGATCCAGACCATCCTTATATTCAACTTTATAAGCCCATGTTTATCACTTTGTTAGTTTTGAAATAACTTGTCTGTCACTTGAGACCCTCTTAACTGGATTCATCTTGATGTTTGTCCTCTCGTGTCGGCCGCTCTGCTATCACTTTGTCCTCTTATATGGGAGCTTGTCTATCACATGGTCCAGCTCGTGTCGATCACTTGGTCCATGTCGTTTCTGGGTGTCTAGCAGTTGGTCTTTTTACAGATTTGTTCTCTCGTGTTGATCGCTTGGTTGTCTATCACTTTGTGCTCCTATACTTGAGCTTGTCTAGCAGTTGGTCCAAGTCGTGTCGGCCACTTGACCTACCCAGCATTCAAAATATTTTTTTATAGCTTGTCTAGCAGTTTGTATGGTACCACTTTTTAGGCCCAAGCTCTTTATAGGATTGATCAAATAAAATGAAACACTTTTTGAGCAGCTTCGGATACATAACGGAAAGTAAAATAGTGAAATGTTAATCGCAATGCTTCTGACCAAGAATTATTTCAGAGTACAAGCACATTAAGGTTCAAAATGGATAAAAACAAATAGTAATACTCGTTAAAGTGAAAAATTACTCCTGGGAACGGTAATCGAACCCGACACCTTTGGCTTATTACGGCAATACTTTAACTTCTGATCAATCTAAGAGTAGGGTCATTCTTCACTCACATTTTAGGCCAGAGTATGTTATGGGCGTGCGCAAATCGTGATACATATTATACATATGAATGAAGAATGACCTTGAGAACGGGACGACCCATGGATAGCTCAGTGGTTATAGCAGTGGCGTACTAAGTCAAAGGTCCCGGGTTCAATTCCCATGTTCAGGTGTAATTTTTCAATTTAAAGAATATGATATTTAGATGCAGCTATAGCCGTAACTAACAAATATAATAGCTTAGCTAGTTTAAACCGTCAAAATAGTAATACGTCAACGCACGTGCAACAGATGTAACACACACAACACTAGAGTTCTGTCGGTGCCGTCCCGTGGGACATACATGTAGTCAGAGAGCGAGGGGCCATTACGCGATTCGTGGCAAGGAACACTAGTTATAAAAGTTGATTATTATTGGATACAATCCCCTCCACCCGAACTCACGGCAATAAATAAATCCGCGGGGGTACAAGATTGATGGACCTTGTGGTCATCGCTGGTAAAATGAAGCTAAATAGTTTGTGGTTGAACCTGCAGTTATTGCCAATAAAATAGGGCGCATGTTCGAATGGAATCGCCACGTTTAAGGACAGTTTTTATTAGCGGGAAACTGCACAGTAAAAAATACGTTCCGCTCGATAAGCCATGAGAAGGATCTCCTCGTAACACAATACGATAACAGTTTCTCTCTTCTGCTTCACCAAGCTCATACAGTCTAATTTTAAAGAAAGGACCTTTTAGAAAATAAAATAATTAAAAGTTAACAATGATTATATTTTACCATACTATCAATATAAAAAGTTATTAATAATATATATCAAATGTGAGAGCTGCCAAGCACATAAATTGACGTATAAACACGTGAACATAGATTTTGTGATTTTCAAGCTGTTTTAAGGCTCTTCCTGTGAAAATAGGACTGCGGAGAAAAGTTTATAGTTTCCTAGTGATGAGTATTTGAGCCAATCAATACTTTTTGAAAGCTTTTAACGGTTTATTTTATTTGGTTGCAACACTACTGCTCTTTCTCTAAAGATAACTAACTCAGTTTTAAAACAAACATTGTGTAAGACCTACCACAATACTATTATAGAATAGCCGCACTCGTCTTGTTCTCATAAAGTCCTACAGAAAAATAATCTCATCCTCAAAATCCATCATAAATGGTTTTTTTTTTGTACACTGGTGGGGTTGGCACTAATTTTTCCAAGCGATTGAAGTGAAACGGCTCTTTTAACTCACCACGTCCTTACCTCTCTGTTGTTCTAGTCAGAGATCCCCGTGTTAGTAGGTACTCAAACCTAATTGGATACTTCGGGAACACCCGCTCCACCTACACATCCTGACTCCAGGGGCGAGGAGTATACCCTGACTTTGGTTGGAAGAACAGTAGATAACATTCAAACATATGTGCGGCTAACAATGAACATGGATCACATCTATCAAAAGTGACAGCCGCACATAGTATGACTTGATTTATGAATATATAAAATGGTTTTAGTAACTCTAGTAACTAACTTCTACAGTTCTTCCTACCAAAATCATACTTTAGTTAGCCCTTCCATACGTAACAGTCAACGTCGCGGAGGAAGTAAAAAACTCAGCCTTTCCTCGAGTTGGACAGCGGGGACGTCGTGGTCGTCCTGACCAATTACCGGTGTTGAACTTACGGTACACATACTAATGTATTAATCAGTGGCGTATTATCTGGGTATGCTAATCCTGCGCCGCATACCCATGATTATATGGACTAGTTTCTAAATTCAATGTTGTTTGTGCAAACTGTGTAGATAGTCATGTTTGAATTGTGAATAAATATACATGTATAATGTATCTATATATTATTAATTTGTAAACTAATATTGATTCATAATTCAAGAATATTGTGTTTTAAGTAATTACCTACCTACCCAGCTTATGAAGCTCAGGATCTGCTGCTTGAAAACAGCAGGCAAAGCTAGAGAAGTTCTAATGACCTTGAAAAATATCTATGGGGTCGCAACATTCCACCTACAAACATTGGCCAATGAACTAGGGTGTTTACAACCCAGGGCCTGCTGAATACTCATCGCAAGTAAAACAGTGTGCCAACTGTTGAACAAATATTCAAGAATCAAGATCACAATGATTATTTACTAGGCTAGTAAGCCTCAAGTGAAATAAAATAAAATAAATACAAATAATACACGTGAAATAATCGTATAAATAACAAGCTTTAAATTATGCAATAATTAAATACATATTTGATTATGTTTATGTATTCTAGGCACATGTATCAATGTATTTGGCAAGCATATTTATAAGGCATTCACGAGCTAAGTTTACCTGAATGACAGCGCGAAATAATACTAGAAGTTATCCCTAATATATCACTACGCCAACAGCTGACATCTATCACTTTGAATGACTGTAATGAAAACAGATGGTAATATATTAATGTGATAGTTACCCACAGTAATATATTATTTATATATTTATTTTAGGTCGGACACAAAGTTTATTTATCGTTTTATTCCACTTAAAAAATATTCACACCACTTTCACAAAAACTTCAAACGAACATAGCCTCAAAATGGCGACTGACGAATTTAAACCATATGATTGAACATAACAGTAAACAAGTTTTTTTTACAATGATGCGGACACGCAGTTGATGAAAATACTTTATTCAGTTAAATATTTCAAAATACGATAAAATAATCATAAAATCATGTATTGTATGTGAAAAAATGACAACAATTTTCTCTTTTCCAAGTAAATACGATGCCTGTATTAAAATATATTGATGTATGCACTATATTACACAAAATCAGTAACGTTCCAAAACGAAAAATAAGTACTTTTAATTATGTTTAAAATATTGTTTCGAGTGGGACAAAAGAAATCATAAAAAAAAATGAAATAGTATGAGAAAACTTAAGTTTACGTTATTTTAAATGTAATATATAACAGGTAATTAAAGATCTTTACATTTATAACAAAACTGTGATCTTTGACAAGTGTTGGCAACCCAAAACCTAAACATATGATTTTCGAACTGTCATCCAGGTAAAAACCTATCGTGAATGGAATATACCAACATTTTATAGTATACACGGGATAAGTAGGTTTGGGAGGGTGGGGAATGAGGGGCTAATTTAACTGTAGTAGCTAGACAGTGTTTTTTTTTAGTATGATGTATTTATGGAGTTTTATTCTTGTTCTTTTGATTATTGCATATAAGTTTATAATTTTTTGCAGCATACATTATCCAATTATTAGTCATTGTGATTTTATATGATTATACATAAAGGAATCCCAAAAGTTAGAAGTGTAATTTCACAGTTTCAAAATGATTGATCAGAAAAAGGTAAAATACAATTTATTTTCAGATGTAAATGTCTTAGCAATAAACCAATGACATAGCGATATAGAAATATGCCTAATAGGAAAAAAAAAATCTCTTTTTTGTTATTGTTATCACAGTTTACAGATCTTAATAGCTTCTGAAGCATAGTTAGGATTTAAAAGATAGTTTTAGACTCATAATTATTATTGCAACGTAAGTTGGACAATCCACCGTATTCCTCCCACAAAGTTCTGATGCACGCTTGATCCACGTAGTACTTCATTTTACTCTTTATATATATATATATAATACTTTGCGTATTGCTACCTGCGAGTCCGACACCTTTACCCAGTCAGAAGTTTGCCTGCCCACTGAGCTAAGGGTTCCGGGTTTGATTTCCGGCATGGCCTAAAAATATTATTGGTAAAATTTGGATTTCCCATCTCACGGTGATGAATTAATGGCCGGGGGGCTGGGTGTTGTGTTTGTTCTAGATTTAAGTTAAGTCCTGTGCTGATATAATCACTTGGCCCAGAAAGTGCACGCTAAATACCTCAAATAAATGAAAAATGAAAATCCTACCCGTGTGTACTTGTAATAACACTCAACCAATTTAATAGTGCATGTCATTCTTATACAGTCAGGAGTGTGCTTATAACTCTTAGCCTTGACATTTATACTTAAATCTTGGATTATTTAGGTATTGCGATGAACAGTGTGCTGTGTTTTGATATTCCATTACAATTTGAGTGTATGATTATCAACAGTTTCCCGTTTTGGTGTGTTTTGAGCATAGTTCTGGTTTACTTTTATGAAGTCAGAATATGTAATAGGCTGTAAAGCGGATATTGAAACAAAGATATAAATAAGTCAAGGCAAACGGTGGTTAAGGTCTTTGACCCCCGAATCCTCCCTGCAGCTTTTAGAGTACAGCATACCTTTTAATTTTCTCAGAATACGCCACTGGTGACTGGTATTAATATATTACTTGTAAACATGTCATGATTCGTATATTAATAAGATAATAAAACTTATACTCTATTCATAACGCCATAGTCTTTATTCTCTCTCGTTCCGACAAGTGGAAATAAAACCACTTTCTCCTGAACTTGTATCCAAAATATCACAAAAATTCCAAAGCAAGGGCTGACTAAGTAACGATGTACAGTTATTCTACCAGAGATGTTCAATGTCACACAAACACGCGCCCTACCATTGGCCGGGCAGGGTGGCTACAACTAATATAAAATTCCCCGACTATTCCAGGTTTTCCAGACACCCATACTAATAATATATCTATCACGTTCAGATTCGCAATTTGATTTACCCTTTTTTCATCAAGTGAATGACAATTTTCCCATTTATTACACAATTACATTTAAAAAAATTGCTAACATTTCCTAAACATAAAATTTCTTTAGAAGTTATTTTTCCAGTGTTAAATTATTCGGGTATTATTTGTGGCACCCCCCTACATCCCCACCTTAAAGCATTAAATTGACCAGCTCCTCTATATATTTTATTGTCCACTATTGATAACTGCCTTCTAACCAACACTAGCCCACACCAGTGGGCACGCGGAAAAAGGCGCCAGTCTCGTGTTCTTCGGTTTGCCGGCGACGAGGCGGTGTGGATCCAGGCCGAGTGTACAAAGGTGTGGTTTTCCTCCTGCTCTTCACGAAAATAAAGTTGCACTCCCTCTAAGTTATAGGTACCTTACTCATCCCTATCCCGTTAGTGTAAATATGCGGATAGCCTTGACGGGTATAGTGCAATTATCATAGTACGTTAGAAAACCTAAACTTTTTGCGGTCATAATTCATTATTTTACTATTTTAGTCTTATTTTATAGGTAATAATACCAAAATTGACATCTGCAAATCATATTGATTGACGTATGAATAAAAAAAATAAATATTTAGTGGCTCTTTTAGCTATCAGATAAGTCCCTTCCTATTCAAATTCAACTGCAGTAAGACGCGGAGGAATTTTAAGGAAAATTCCAACGCCTGCGTACAACTGGTCGCAATAACTGTAGCCCACGTGAGCGACATAATCTTCCAGGAAATAGGTCACACTTTTATCTTATGATACTGTACAGCTGACGCAATGACAGCTAGATTAGCCGCACACTCCAAGGTAACGCTGTCGGTACAGCACAACCTAGCCGATAATACTGTCCGCAACTGTAGGGGGTGGGGGACAACATAACAAAAACAAACACTTGAAATAGAATATAAATCATGAAAGTTTGAGGTTAAATATTTTGGCGCACCTCCCGATTGGCACAGAATTAAACTACCTAGGGACGTTTCCGTAGATTGGCTTGTGTTAAATATAAACTCTATGCTCGTAGAGTTAGTTAGTATCAACCTATTTGCTTTGTTTGTGCTTCAACCTTCTTGGAATATTATATTATTTTCACAGCATTGCTATGATTTACATAAAATATCTAACAACATGGCTAATTAAAAACGGATGCAGTCTAAATTTCTTCGGTAGAGCTGTTTAGTAAATACAAACATATTTTAACGGTCAAATTTGATAACCTTTAATTCTATTAGTGCTATTTTATAGGTTGTTTCTAGAAAAAGTACCATCCGCAGATCACATGACCTGACGTAAGAATACGTGAGTGAATATGCGAAAGTAGAATTTTCTAGCTGTCAGATAAAGAAAATGGGACAATATTCTGACTTTGTTGTTTGTGCCTATCTTTTGTGGAAAATCTTTTACTATTACAACAGTGCTATAATTTATTAATATAAAATATAAAAAAAGTTGGAAAATCAAACCCACATACCTTTTTTATTAGAACCATGTTTTACTAACCGTTTAGTTTCTATGTTTTTATAGTCTACTGATTATGCTAATAGTTTGAGACCTTAGGAAGGTTATAATTAGAGGATGTGTACCCGGATTTGCGTATAGGAAGAGTGTAAAACAATTTAGGAAAAAACATCCTCAGCATACCCGACCGAGATTCGGACCTCGATCTCACTATCATAGGCAGTCTAATCTAATGCGAGAAGAGCGCGTTAGACCATGCGGCCACCGAAGCGGGTGCACATTCCTACTATTAATTCAATAGAATGTAAAGTAGTATTATTTCATTTATCTTTGCTCGATGTCACAATGAAGCAACCAAAAGGGGAATCTATTTTTAACTATAGAATAAAAATAAAATAGTCGAAATTTAAAATGTTTAGCGCAGTTATAATCTAGTAAAACGCAGGAATTCATTCAATATATTTCACATAGTCTAAGTAATTTTGTTTCCTCCCTATTTTCTTAATTTTCCTTTCATCAAATGCAAGTAATGAATCTTATTGCGAGATTTAGGACTAGTTAAAACTTTGGGGGTCAACTAGCTTCTCGTTCAACCTAAACAAAGTGCTAGTTGATAGTGGTGGATTGGTTGATCCTAGACACCTGACTATATATAGCATACGGTCTTCTGGTCCACCAAGTGTAAGATGTGTAAGTTAAAGTAGGCTATTTAAAAGCAAACGTCAGCTGACCGCTTTATTATAATTCAGCAGACCGGAATTATACCCTACAATTGGACTAAATGTGATGTCAAGGTTCCGAACAAGAAGAATGCCAACGCACCATTTGTCATTATTAATAATATTTGGCTTGCGTACACACTCTACCTTATTGCGTTGAATGGAGCGATTTTCTCCCTCTCCATTTATTAAGATATTAACCGTGTACACACGAATTATAAACTAACTTAAATCTAGAACAGAAACAACAACCAGCCCCCAGCCATTGATCATCACTGCCAAAGGGAAAACCCACATTTCGCAAACTATACACTTTTCGACCATGCCAGGAATCGAACCAAGTACCCTCAACCCAGTAGAAAGACACTCTTACCGGTTGAGCTTAAGGTGAAGTGAGAGTAAAGTACAAACTGGTGCCTAGAACCTATGCTCTGTATGTATCAAGTGAAACACCAAACTGGTGCCTAGAACCTATGCTCTGTATGTATCAAGTGAAACACCAAACTGGTGCACAGAACCTATGCTCTGTATGTATCAAGTGAAACACCAAACTGGTGCACAGAACCTATGCTCTGTATGTATCAAGTGAAACACCAAACTGGTGCACAGAACCTATGCTCTGTATGTATCAAGTGAAACACCAAACTGGTGCACAGAACCTATGCTCTGTATGTATCAAGTGAAACACCAAACTGGTGCACAGAACCTATGCTCTGTATGTATCAAGTGAAACACCAAACTGGTGCACAGAACCTATGCTCTGTATGTATCAAGTGAAACACCAAACTGGTGCACAGAACCTATGCTCTGTATGTATCAAGTGAAACACCAAACTGGTGCACAGAACCTATGCTCTGTATGTATCAAGTGAAACACCAAACTGGTGCACAGAACCTATGCTCTGTATGTATCAAGTGAAACACCAAACTGGTGCACAGAACCTATGCTCTGTATGTATCAAGTGAAACACCAAACTGGTGCACAGAACCTATGCTCTGTATGTATCAAGTGAAACACCAAACTGGTGCACAGAACCTATGCTCTGTATGTATCAAGTGAAACACCAAACTGGTGCACAGAACCTATGCTCTGTATGTATCAAGTGAAACACCAAACTGGTGCACAGAACCTATGCTCTGTATGTATCAAGTGAAACACCAAACTGGTGCACAGAACCTATGCTCTGTATGTATCAAGTGAAACACCAAACTGGTGCACAGAACCTATGCTCTGTATGTATCAAGTGAAACACCAAACTGGTGCACAGAACCTATGCTCTGTATGTATCAAGTGAAACACCAAACTGGTGCACAGAACCTATGCTCTGTATGTATCAAGTGAAACACCAAACTGGTGCACAGAACCTATGCTCTGTATGTATCAAGTGAAACACCAAACTGGTGCACAGAACCTATGCTCTGTATGTATCAAGTGAAACACCAAACTGGTGCACAGAACCTATGCTCTGTATGTATCAAGTGAAACACCAAACTGGTGCACAGAACCTATGCTCTGTATGTATCAAGTGAAACACCAAACTGGTGCACAGAACCTATGCTCTGTATGTATCAAGTGAAACACCAAACTGGTGCACAGAACCTATGCTCTGTATGTATCAAGTGAAACACCAAACTGGTGCACAGAACCTATGCTCTGTATGTATCAAGTGAAACACCAAACTGGTGCACAGAACCTATGCTCTGTATGTATCAAGTGAAACACCAAACTGGTGCACGGAACCTAAGCTCTGTATATATCAAGTGAAACACCAAACTGGTGCACGGAACCTAAGCTCTGTATGTAGCAAATGAGGTACAAAAATGAGGTCCGAAATCTTAGATCAGTCGATAGCGAGTCCACTTACTGATTGATATAAAGGTCCGGGGTTCAACTTTCAGTGAAGCTAAATTATTTACAGTTAGGAAAAAATATTTCGATCTGTGGTAAGCTAACGATGTGAGGTTTGGTTATGTCTGATCTAGCATAATTATTATATTAGGATAAGACAATAATGGTATGTAAATGTGCGTAAATGAAGCTGAAACGTCAACGAACTTCTTATCGGTAAATCCATAGCACGACTACATCAAAATTTTCATAATGAGAACATTCTAGAATATATAAACGTTATTTTTTTTCTGCAAACTTGATCACATTCTTCCCACCCGCTTCGATCCAGGTCGGGTGCACTGAGGGTTTTTCCTAAATTGTTTCAACTTTCCCCCCACGCAAATGCGGATGCACTTTCACTCAATTAAACCTTCTTAATACATTCTTTTTTGCTGAACAAAACTGACAATTTTACTTCTTAATGTTTTTACGTTTTAGGTATTGATAATATTGATCAAAAGTGACAGCTGCAGATGACATTCATGGCCTAATACTAAATGTCCACGTACTCGTGAAACTTTTGTAGCTATCAGATAAGGTCCTTCCTATGAAAATTGTACTGTAATTAATAATGTCAAATGCCATTAGGTTAAGAAACTGGTAATCAATCAATGACGACACCCATTCTACTTTCATCGTCATTATATTATCAACACAGGCAGTGTGTCAAGTGGTTCCACCAACACATTACTTGACCTTGCGAAATGTCAACTAATACATTTTTTTTAGCACCGCGTCTTACTACCTGTTCAAGTTACACGCCTATGTACTAATTACATTAATTAGTTGAGAATTATGAAGGCTCAATTTAGAGGAAATACACCCACATTTGCATGGAGGGAAAGTGGAAACCCATTTAGGGAAACCACCCTCAGTGCACCCGACCGAGTTCGAACCCCAATCTACCAGTGTTTGCCAGTCTAGTACAACAAGAGGATAGCGCGATAGACCACGTGGCCACCTTTTTCGGGTAACTTTTCTCGATTTTAAATAAAAATAAGCTTTAGAGAGAACTAAATCATAATATTATCTATGAAATAATGTAATCTCCTCTACATGTAAAGTATGNNCGTCATCTAAGTCATACTTTACAAATAATTGTGTCGGCATAGGCCGGTTATTTTCATGGCCTGTGAAGTCACAAATCACACGGTATGAACCTGTTCGTTCGAGAGTCAAGCTTTATACGACATTGTTAGAGGTATCGATTTAATGCTGGTCTGGGAATGATACCTAAGAGTGTACAGCAGGTAGGCCTATGTCCAAACCACGGCCCTATCCATAAGTTTGTGCGGCCCGTGGATCTTTAGGCGACTATATTTTTCTTTATATGAACGTCGAGGATAAACCACATTGTGGAATGTGATATTTGGGAGTTCGACATAAAATGGAGAATTCTGTCCTGTGAGGTTGGTTCACCAAATCTGTATTCCTTTTTCGACACGTATCAATCAATTCACAAAAATTGAATTTCCACACCAAATATGTGCCATTTTTAGAAACATTTACGTATGATTAAAGTTGTTTCTCACTTGAAATGAAACTAAACACCCTAGAGATCTTGGCTGACGGATACACAACAATAAAAAACGACGTATGGCATAACATTTAAAGCCCGACATTTTCACCATTGTTGGAAATAAAAACGTTTAAATTTTCAGTAAAATATAGGTTTGGTCTTATCGTTTAATATACGGGCCTAATCTTTTTTTTATGCTGACAATATATGAGTATTTTGGTAATATGGCTCCTTCGGTATTTTTTATGTTTAATGTTGCCACTGAGCGAAAGAGGAGCTTAGGAAGAAGGATGATTCAAATTCTAGATGACTGGAAGGAAATAACATTCTGGGAGCTGAAGGAGGAGACAGAAGATGAGCGCATTGGTGGTCTAAGTTCACCGACAAAAGGAATGCACCTGTCGTAAGACAGGACACCTAATAATAATAATGTGGCAATTTTGATCAAACGAGTTTATCACACATGGCGCAGAAGAATTGATACAAGAGCAATTAAATGTCTTATCTAGGTAAGGGAACCCCCAAAAACATCAAGTGCTCATAATTCAAATGACAAAAATTGAAACTAAAGCGTGCCGCTAATCATTTCTTCAGATAATGGTCCAACAGTCCACTTTATCAAAATCTCGTGAATGATAATATGTTTGTGTCCGCCCCCCATACCCCTCCCCCTCTGGTAATAAGTTAATGGACATACCTACTAGGACTGCGGGAAAACCAGCCATTCTATACACACAAACAAACCGACAAAACATTCGACACAAAGAGAATGAAACGGAATAAAGCAATCAATCATCTATATGACAACTAGAGTCTTTGACGCATACCCTTTGGCCGACAAATTGCACGAATCTATTGGAAGTTCAATGGACAAAATACTATCTACATTATAGGTATTATAGATAGCTTCAGTGTTTCTAAAGTTGGACACAAGTCACATGTTTCATAATAAGATAAGGGGGCGGGGGAGGGGGGGGGAGGGCAATACTGCAAACTAATGGGATACTCCAATTAATATCTCCTCGACATTGTAGGGGATTAATGAATTATTCAACCTAAAGTAGCCAAACTGATATTATGAAGTTATATATATTTCTTGAAAAGACAAAGCGAGTTCATCTACAGAAGTCAAATATTTATCTTTGAAAATAGTAGATGTGAATTAGGAACCGACGAGAAAGGTTATTTAAATGAAGTAAACCCGCATTAACGTGGAAAGGAAATAGGAAAACTAGAGTGACAAATCACCCCCAACACATTGGCCGAGATGATAGCTTGGAGCACCCTGTCAACGGCAGTTCAGTTTATTGCGAGCCTGACACCTTAAAAACATATATATGCCATCTACGCTTGAAGAGGTGTTAAATGAGAATTAAACGAAGGTTTTTTATTACAAACATTGGCTGAAAATGACTAATATTAACTAACCTATTAGGAAATAATGATTTATAATATAGTAGTACTAGGCACAGTCATAATTATTTCCGAATATGTTGACTTTCAGTCAATGTTTAAAATCACACTGTCTTGTGTTTAGAACAATAAAATATTACATGAAAACTAATGACTATTGTAATGTATTGATTTGGATTAATCTAAATTATGTAAAAAAGTCATGGATGAAGGTAATTTTTTTTTAAAAGTAATATAAGTAGAGTATCCTTTTAAGATTCATACATGAAGAAACACGCGATTCTTAGAAACGTTCTGAAAAGGACTTCACCCCTAAAATATATTTTTTATAACATCTTTCTTGTTAAAATATCTACTGCGTTGTTTCTTGTGAAAAGGAACAACTTCATAGTATTTGGCAGAAGACGCCATTTTTCTA
>CABEEJ010004208.1:0-15263 GCA_901482245.1 Timema douglasi
GAGACATTGAAGTTGGACCAACCAGTGCGCTCTAGTAGACTGGGATAGTACTATTATACTAGTGGTATCTAGGGATCAAATAAAGAAGCGTGTCACGTGTAGTACGAAGCCCGGATAGTAGGAGCGTTAGCGCAGATAAAACATCTATAGGTTTAAGATTCAAATTACGTTCCATATCATAGTAACATATTATTTTAAAACATTCACTAAAGGATTTATGATATAAAGATAATTATATCATCAATTAAAATATATGTTATCATAGTAAATCAAATGACCTTGTGTTGAAAATATATCTCCCTTCTGCTGTGGCATGTTATTAATGTACTGTAAGGGTCATTCCATGTCAATTCATCCAATATTCAGAGGAAATGTAAACTACCATTTTAGATTTTGATAAAATTTGGCACAAAGTATCTTTGAAAGTCGTTGCGATTAAATCTTACATTTAAAAAAAAATACCGGCAACAAAGTTATATAGGCCCAAATATAACCTAAATAGTAAATACACCCTAACAAGCTACCACGGCAACGGCGAGCAAAGTTACCCGCGTGATATAAAATATGTTAAATCCTTATAACTAGAAAATATACATCAATATTTTTTTTTTAATCTTCTCTTTAAATATTTGGCGCTTTAAATTATATTTTGCTGTGTGGATTTGCACAAAATATGATTTTAAATTTACAATTAAAATAAGAATTCACGGAAAATTTTCAATAAAAATGCGATTTAATATAAATTATTGATTGATATCAAAGAAAGTAAAGGTGAAACCCCACCAATTATTTTTTAACAACATTCTTAGATACAAATTCAAGTACAAACAAACTTTGTTTGGGCTATATTTTGCTTTATGTGCTAAAAATAGAAACATCATTGACATAATGAAAACTTAGCCAAAACTTTAAAATCTTATTTGTTTAAACTCCCTATTACAACTCAATAAGTTTATCTTTCTTTCACTTACCAAGGGAGTTTGAGTAAGTCATTAAAAGAGATAATTTCATTCCTGGATGCATAAACAAAGCAAAATTTGAGTCACCATATAAGTCACTAATAACATCAGTAGACCTGTTGTACCACAAACCTTCCTGAGTTGAGTTACTTCTCTGGTTTTCTAATGAAGACATCCATTCTCTTGAGCTAAGCTTACTTCAATACAAGTTTAAAATTTATGTTTTTTACCATGTAACAAGAATTTGGATTATTTAACAGACCAGTGTGGCATAAAACAAGCTTTGTAGAGACAAAGGTATTTGTGAATTTAGTGGAACTATCTAGTAGACAAGGAATTATCTTGGCGAGCAAGTAAATATATCAAAAGAAAACTTAAAATTACTTTGTTTTCACCATCAATGTCAATTCTTTCCTAAGTTTTAAGGCCAGCACTTTTATTGCTGCAGCCCATTTAATTATCATGATAAAAAGGCAATAAAAACATATTTACGTGAGGTTAGCCTTGAATTAGGGCTATGCGTGGAGCTGAATGTGGAACAAATCACTTCCCAATGATCACGGTAGTAATTATGTGAGGAAACAGCGCAAGAGTATTAAGAAAGTAAGATTGAAAGTGGAAAAATTGTAGGATAAAAGTGTGAGAGTGCAATGTGAAGGATTGCTCGGCAAAAAATTAACTTTACAAGAGTATGAATGGAATGTCGAAATGAACGCTAATGATATAGAAAGTGCTTGGAACTGAATAAAATACACCTTTTTTTAGCATCGCATCTTACTACCCATTTGGTTATACGCTTATGTACTAATTTCGCTAACGGTTTGAGGGATTAGGGAGGTTCTATTCAGAGGAAGTGTACCCACATTTGCGTGGAGGGAGAGTGGAACACCAGTTTAGAAAAAACCTATCAGTACACCCAACCGATATTCGAACCTCAATCTCTCAGTCATCGGCAGTCTAGTCTACTGCGAGAGTAGCGCGTTAGACCACGTGGCAACCGAAGCAGGCAGGCCGTAGTTGAGTGCGCAAAAGATGTGTGTTGGTCTGCGATGGTGGGAAACATAAAGAGAGATGCAGTGGATGCAGATGAGTGGAATGAACAGGTGAAAGATATTAGAGAAAAAATAAAGCAAACAAATAAATTGTTCATGTAAAGAGTGAAACAGAACATAAGAAGGTGTGGGACATATGTAAATATAAAAAGA
The DNA here is from genome assembly GCA_901482245.1 of Timema douglasi. NCBI lineage: Eukaryota > Metazoa > Arthropoda > Insecta > Phasmatodea > Timematidae > Timema > Timema douglasi. The sequence goes on from CABEEJ010004208.1 coordinate 2,165, forward strand.
TGAATGCAAAGAAAGTAGAACAATTTTGACGGAAATAGGCTGTTCTGGAAGTGGATAAAGAGAAAGAAACAAGAAGTGTAAGGAATGAAAACTGTGGGATGATATGGGACAAAAACAATACAAGAGAGAGATGGAAGGAGTATTTTGACCAATTGTTTGGCGAAAACGTCGATAAAGTAGCAAAAATAGAGAAATTAATATGACGAGTGAAACGAATTAACGAGGCTGAGGTGTTAAAAGCTATGAAATTGTAAAGAATGTCAAAGCTGTGGGTTTAGATTGGATCATAAATGAAATACTTAAAGTGTGAGGTTATGGTTTTACTTGCCCGATTGTGTGATTGGTTCACTGTGTGTGCTGGGATTTTGTATGTTCCCAATGACTGGAAGAATGCTGGCATTGTTCCAATGTACAAAGCCAAAGACAGTTGAGTATTCCAGGCAAAAATTTGGAAGCGTCTTAATTGAGAGGGTGCGTGAAAAAACTGCAGACAGGATTTGGGGTGTGCCAGGTAAAGGTTGCAAGTACCAGATATTTGCATTCTAACAAGTGAGTGAGAAATGTATGGCAGCAAAGAAGAAAGCGTATTGTACATTCATTGTTCTGGAGAAAGCGTATGAACGGGTGAATAGGAATATGCTATGAAATGTTCTGAGTAGAGGCGGCTCTTATATAGGATAAGTAGGCGGGGTCATTTGCTGCCCCCCTTACCCCAATAAATTAATCTAACCTAAAATTGCACTAACAAGTTTAAATTCGGAATATATATTTGGCTATGAGAACTAGAGCAACATAACGTTAATAAAGGATGTGGGAAAAATAATATAAGATTTGAGGATTTTTACAATAATATTCTAGAAAAAAGTTAAAATAAATATTTTTTAGAGTTACAGAAAAAATAATTTTCCTTTTATATAACTTAATACAATAATGTGAAAAAGAATGCTTGGACAAGTAGGTGATTTTACATAAACATAGTAAATATTTGAGATGTATGAATACAATAATAAATGTAGTAAATTAATTTTAGATTGTTTTTTAATGTTTGAGATGGTTTATTATGAAGAAACTTTTCTGTTTTTGACTGCAATGAGATCAGCTATAACGGATGAGAATTCAAGCTTTGATGAAAGTTTACTTTTGAGTAATAAAATCGAAAAAAATTAGTCTTTCTTGCGTCATTGTTGATCTTATGTAGGTGTTTATGAACTTTAGTTTTGAAAAAGACCTCTCTGCTGATGCTACAACTACTGGTATTGTTAATAAAATGCGAAGAGCAAAGACATATTAAGATAAACACCTCTAAGCCCTATTGAAGTAATATGTTTTAGCACCTCAGCGGCACTTTGAGCTTTAGCTGGCAGACTTCTTGCTCACATATTTAATTCTTGAAACAACTCTTCGTTATCAATGTCATTGTAAGATTCTTATGCCTCTTCACCTTCATCAATGACAGTATGAAGTTATTTTAGTTCAATACAACAAACCTTGAGCTCTATATCTGGTTTGTCCTTCAAAGATAGAATATCATAAAGAAAACCAAACTTTATTTTGTAGTGTTTCTGCTCTGTGAATCGAGTTTCAAGGCTCATTTGAACCTGATCAATGACTGCGTAAAAATACTCTGTTCTAAATAAACCTTCTGGACTAGAACTAACTTCATTCAAACCTTCATAATCAAAGTTGTGCTTCTTTTTTTGGTTAAGAATTTTTTTGAATTCTTTTACGATTCCGATTTCTCCAGCATTCGAATCAGCAGTAACTAGAGTAGAGGTCCAACTGTTCTCCCTGCACTAAGAAATCTAAGCCAACGGCTCGTGAACAGCCGACGCGCATGGACATGAGTCCGAAACCAGAGTGAGTGGTCAAAAGGGTATTTAACAATTATCTTTTCCTATGGTTCCTCTAGATACTATTGCTACCCTATCCTTGTCACGAATAGGAAGTAACCTCATACCACTATCATAAGTAATATCAATTTATTCAGAATCTAAAATGCTACTCTCAATAGTGCCGTTTCCGCTACAAAATTGGATGGTAGAGTGAGAGCAAGAATATTTGTTTCACTAGTAGGCACTTTAACACTGTCTCTGTCTGCATTTAGTTCTCCACAAGGTGGCGGATTCGGTGAAGCTGGCAAAATATTATCTATTGAACTTAATTGATGATCGCTTGAGTTAGGTACTCATTTCATAAAGTTGAGCACCATCCACGCTTTGTATGGTTTTCGCAGTTTCATATTTACAATTTTTAAAGACCTCGCAATCATTATCATTTTTATAAAGTGAACTCACAAATATTTCCATCAAACCACGAACTGTGTTATTAAAATTTCAATATTTCTTTCCTTTTTCCATTCGTAGACATAATGAAATGTAAGGAGAGTTAAATAACGAGACAAAAAAAAATCAGTTGTTACGTAGCTAAAAAAAAAAGAGAGAGAGAGACTGACACTAGCAGAAAATACACAAAGTAATGAAAAGCATAACCACAAATCATCAACAAAAATTTCCACGCAGCTACATCTGACTAGAAAGTCAGCGCGTGGACTAAATAAAGGTCGCGAAATTTATGTTATACGAGATACATCGAAGATCGAAGAGCCATGAGTGGCGAAGCAACACGAGACTAGGTGCAAGAGGCTGACAAAAGGGGCACTGGAGTGTCGTATTTATTGAATTATATTCTTTATATTAAACACACACACATATATGTATACGTTCTAGATAAAAAAAAAACACCATGTTCTAACCTCTAGGACCATACAACTTCTAAGCTAAAATATAGTTTGTTTTTCCCAGGAGGAACGAAAAAACTAAGAACTAAATAGGTAAACTCGCGTAACATATTTAATTCAAAGTTTGTCTTCAAATAATAGTGATAGTTATATAGTGGCAAGTTTTTTTCCCATCGAGCACTGTAAACTTCATTACTCAATCACAGCGCGGGGCCTTAAGCAATCGCCTAATTTGCCTTATGGTAGAGCCGCCTCTGATTCTGAGAAAGTATGGTGTGTACAGTAGCTCCATGGCTTCTTTGGTGCTGATTGACAGCTCACAGCTGACTTCTGACAGTCAACATTTAAGTATATATCTAAATTCTGACCGTCAGAAGTGACAGCTGCTAAACACACGTTTTTGCAGATCATATGGTTCAGCGTAGGGATACATAATTTGGTCTAGTAACTTTTCAGAGCTGTCATTCAGCACCAAAGAAGCCATGGGGCTACTGTATACATGCTTAGTAAATGCAATTATGGCAGTGTATGATGGAAGTAAAGCGAGCGTTAGAGTGAATGGAACTTTGAGCGAATGGTTTGACACTAACAGGTGGTTAGACAAGGTTGTGTTATTTCTCCGTGGTTGTTTAATGTATTCTAAAGAGCAAAGATGGTATATAAAAGTGTGTTAACGCCAAAATTGTTTTATGGATGTAAAGAGCGTGTTTGTGAGGAGAAACACAAGAGCGAGGTGAATGCGGTTGGAATGAGATATCTAATAAATGTTTGTGGAAAAACTCGTATAGACAGGTTCAGTAATTAATGGATGCTAAAGGAGTGCGGTTTGAAAGTGATTCCAGCAGGTCAATGTGAAAGAGCCATCTTACGTTAGTTTTGACATGTTGAGAGGATGAGTGTGGATCGATAAATGAAAGTAGTGTGTGTGTGGATCCAAAGGGGTAGGCCATGTAATATGTGGTTAAATGTTGTATAGAGGAATGAGTGAAAAAGAGAAACATTAAGCGTTTTAAGAATAAAACAGCATGTATACTCCATTCACGGTAGGAATTACTCTCTGAAAGGTCTTTTTTCCTACCAATATCCTACTATATAATATGTTTCCGGTAGGGAAAAAGGCCTTTGAGAAAACAATTCCAACGCTGAACAGACTTTATGACTCGGTGTATGTATAATGTTGAAGCAATGGAACTAGGAAAGTGTGGAGGAATTTATTAAAGATGGATTAAATATGGAGTTTTTTTTAGCTGTAGGCACAGTTTCTTGCCTACCCCGTAAGGCAGGGAGGGAGGGGGAAAGGGTGGTGGTGGTAGGTAGGTCAAAAACTATGTCCTCAATATTGAAAAAACAGTCAAAGGGGTGTTACAAGAGCCTGAAGACCATATTAAATATATTTCAGGCAATGAATTTGCAAAAGTTGAGACATCTTTAGTGAATGAAGGAACTTCTCAAGAGGTGAACAGTAGTTTAAATAATTTAGGAATATCAGCGATAAAATTATATTGTTTACCATCCATAAAGATGCATATGAAGCTATGACAGGCCTGGCAAGTCGGTAGTGGAAAATATAGGTTTTGAATAAAAAAAATTTACTCAGGCTATAGGATGGTAACCATAATGGCTGTAAAACAAACCCTTTCTAAGTAAACCAGCTTATGCAAAAAGAGCCAAAATAAGCTATGAAGCGTAAATTATCTCGTGTTATGAATATTGCTTTGGAATATTCTTACATCAGTAACGAGGGACAAGATGTAAGTATACAACCCGAAGTAAGACTAGGTGCTAAAAAAAAAAGTGTAACCTTTTTATAACAAAAATAAAAAGATTTGGACATACTTGTAGAGCTCATTAAAAATACATCCTGTAAGCCATCAAAGAAAGATCTAAATGTTAAATATGACTCCACTATCATGGTCTAGACACATAATTTCACAAGAATTGGGAGTGTCTGAATAAATTGTGTGTAAGTATAAGAGGCTGCTAAATGAAAAAGTAATTTAATTCATACCTGAATCACGGGCATGAAAAATTACTTTCTCTTGATACTGAAAATCTCGTCAAAGAATTTTATCAAGATGACTAGTAGTCCAGACAAATGCCAGGAATGAAAAACCGAATGACCATCAAGAAAAATTTTCCTGTTCATAAAATACTAATTTGAACAATATGAAGGAATTGTAGATGGAATTTAAGTAAAAAATATCCTAGTATTTCTGTAGGTTTTAAAATTTTTGTACAATGTGTTGTATATGATATGTTCTTGCATGGCCTTTTAGATCCCATTCTGTGTGTGTATGCACTATACCTCAAACCATACTTAATGCTGTACAGTTAGAAGAGTCCTATCATGACTTAATTGATGTGTAGTAAAGAAAACTCAAAATGTATGTTACGGCATTGTGGAAGCTGTCCCCCAAGAATCATATTGCAAAATATGTTCAAGAGAGAGTTTGAAGAATATAACCCTGTTGATGAACTTTATTATTATCAATGACCATCAGATGATAAAACAAATTCAAAGGATGACTTGTACTTAAGAAGATTTTGTTGTTTTATTTGTAGACAAAATTGAAAAGCTTATTCCTCATTCTTATGTAACAAATACACAAAGTCATTAAAAGAACTTAATGAATCAATAACTTCAGAAACTACTACTATCCTGATAGACTTAAGTGAAAATTATTCCTTTGTGATCCAAGAAGGACAATGCTATTATTGGACCCATGCGGCTTGCACAGTTCATTCTGTTGTCATTTATTATAAAAACAAACACCGATTCCATCACAGTATCAAGTCATTGTTTAATTTCTTGTGATCGCAATCATGATATTGCAATGGTTTATAGAATTCAATAACAAATTTTGATGTTCATAAAAACTAATCTTCAAAGTGTAAAGAAAGTAAATAACTTTACAGATGGTTGTGCTAGTAAGTACAAAAACTACAAAAACTTTATAAATCTGTGCCATCACAAAATTGATTTGGGAATTTTTGTTTCTTGATCTTTTTTGCAACAAGTTACGGAAAACCATCCTGTGATGGTATTGATTGGGTACTGTCGAAAGTATTATTGCTAAAGCTAGTCTACAGCAACCTCTAAATGAATAAATAATAACACCATTAGATATATTTAATTTTTGTTCTATTGAGATTAAAAATATTAAGCTTAATTTTATTTCCAAAACTATAATGAGTGATACGCGAGTGAAGGATGAATAAAGGTTTTTACCAGTAAAAAACATCCCTGGTACACACAATTTTTATAATTTCATTCCATTATCAACATTTAAAATTGGTATGAAAATAACTAGTTTAGAAGAAAATTTTTCTCTAATTTTTTGACTTTAGTGTGGATTTAGACAGTCAACAAAAATTACAAACACAATATTTTGTCACTTGTGTCTATGATTTTATTTGGTACATTGGAATGGTAGATAAATTAACCATGGAGAAGATGTATCAGTGCTGTTTATGCACCCAAGTGGCCCAAAAGACTCATTTTACTGACCATTGCCTGAAGATGAGTGCAATATTCCATTCGGTCACATCTTGCATGTGTAAGAAGCCCCATCAACAAATTTGTTAAGAACTTGTGGCTGTTTTTAAAATACATTTATATCTGTGAAGCCAAATGGATTTATTTTATAAATTATGTCATTGGATTTTAAAACATTGGATACGTTATATTTTTAACTAATTTTTGTAAAAGGATTAGCTTATTAACATTCACTTTTAAGATAAATTTTCATTTTGTCAATGATAGAGGTACTAGTATCTATTTTTAGCACATGAAACAAAAGAAAGCCAAAAAGATGTGTTCTTAAAGATGAAAATCTAAGAATGTTGTGAAAAAAAGATATGACGCAGTTTCACCTCTGCTTTCTTTGTTATCAGTAATTTATATTGATGATATTTTAGTTGAAAATTTCTCATTTATTTTAATTGTAAATTTAAAATCATATTTTGTATAAATCCAAAAACACAACTTTTTTCAAAACAAGGTATTTTTAAAGAGAATATAAAAAATATCTTTAGTTTTTAGTTCTTGAGATATAAAATATTTTATGTCAAGCAGCCAACTTTGTACACTGTTGTCGCAGAAGCTTTCCATGTGTATTTATGTTATATTTGGGCCTCTATAACTCGAAAACTATTGGTTAGATTGTTTTAAAATTAAAAAGACCACCATTCACCATTCAAAGATCCTATGTGCCAAATTTTATAAAAATCTAGAATGGTGGGTAAAATGGCCTGAATGAACTGACTGCAAGAGACCATACAATGTGATCCAAACTTCAGAAACACATACTCATTCAGGGTATATTTCAAAGGTTTTAATATGATAAATTTGTAATTTAAAAAGTTATATTAAGAAAAAAAGTTTAATATGAAAATCAATTTTGGTTTTTTCCCCGATACACAACTTTAACCAATATTTGTGTATAATCATTTATAAAATAAACTATACTTATAGGATTTTCCTACATTCATAAAAAGAGGGGGTTTCAATATTAATTTGTGGTTTTTTAATTTTCAATCCTTTTTCATAACTTTTCCAGGATATTTAAAAAGGACAAATTTGTTTTAACTTCATTCCATATGAATTTACCCATAGGTGGCTTACATGACAATTTTTAGAATTTTTAATATTTGTATGTATGTTCCTACATATTCCAATGGTTAAAAAAAAACATTTTTAATGTACCTATAAATAGTTATTTAGGCACTTTTCCAATGTGGTCGACACTAAATTTGATGTATTTTGATGTCCACCAAAACTTATATATCTTTGGAACTGAAATATTTTGAGACTTGGGCCAGGAACCATTTTTCTGCTCTTACTGTGGAGTACATTTGTTGTCATTGTAAGTTTGGTCTAAGCACAGTCTAAATGGCTGAAATTCAGTATTGGTTTTGTTTAAAACGCTGTTTTTGATCCTTTCAAAAGGTATCAAGGGGAATGAATCTAAATATTCAAGATAACACCATATTTTAACCTAACCCTAAAGTCTTAATTTGTGAAAGCTCTCGATTTGGGAAAACCCGCCTTATTATTCTATCAAGTCCTAAACATGGCTGCTCACTAAAATGTTCAAATATTCAGGATCTCAATATCGCAGGTAGGGGAACTGAAAATATTCTTAAACTAGCAGGGGATAAAGTATTGTATGATAGCTATTTGTGGTAAAAAATTTGGAGTTTTAGACTTGTTAAATTTTATTGCTGTAGAGGGATTAAAAAGTCTCAAAAGTAAGCAACGTTATTCATCGACCCCTTATAGATATTTTATAAATCTTCCATCAATTCTCATTACTAAACCACAAAACCAGTTCTTATATTATGATTAAAATTGTAGTAACAATTCTTAAATAGCTTATGTTTGTTGTGTTTTGTTTACAAATATACTTAAGTGCGCTCATTAACACAAACATTGATATAGGTACATATCTAAACCTGACACAGCTTCATGAGTAGGAAGGTACTATAGAATATGTTATTACAGGTTTGAGCTCATAATCATTAGGTCATAATATATTTTATGATGGGTTTGCTGCAACTCTATACTTTTGCCTATTCTGGGCAATTTTTTTTTTTTACATTTTTGTCCTTCTTCTGCCAACATCGTCCACTATTTAATTCATGTACTCCAGGCTTGGTCTGCTGGAATTTTTCCGTTCCATATCTCCTACTATATTTCTTTAATTCTGAACCATCAGGCATTATTCACCTAACATCACTTCCTTCAGTTCCAACCAGTATCTCATGGTGAATGGATGTGTTTGGTGTCAAGTGTAGTTCAGTTATAGAACACTAGTTACAATGTTAAGCTCATACAAATGGAGTGTATTTATTCCCAAGGACTGCCACAAGCATACTAAGGGAAAGTCAGTAAGACTGTAACTAATTTTGGTAATTTTAGTGAATACAGCTATACATCACTAAAGTTATATTAGGTACAAAGGACTTATTAACAGTTTGTAACTGTGAGGAGAAAAAGTTTTTCGCAAATTATACTAGACATATGAACAGGGATGTTGTGATCCTCTAGGTGTCACTAGATCAAAGAAAAAAGGTTACAAAGGTTGTGGTGAAATTAAGTTGAAACATTTAAAGAAAAAAAATAATATCAGACCAATATTAATCCAAGGAAAATTGGTGTCCTACCGGTTATATTATTATTATTATTATTATTATTATTATTATTATTATTAGCACCGCGTCTTACTATCCGTTCGGGTCACACGCACTTACGCTAATGTGTAATGGTAGGGTGATTGTGAGATGAAATGGAGGACCTACATTTTAACGTGGGATCCGAACCACGGTGGAGGCCTGGCATTCCTCACATTAACAATATGTTTTGTCAGAGGTGAAGGAAGGGTTTGGTAATCAGATAAATCTGTGCCGGGACCGAGGATTGAACCCCGGCCGCCAGCATAGAAGTCTGACACCTTACCCCTAGACCGCCAGGTCACCGACCTACCTGTTATAAAAATAGGTTTTCTTGTAAATAAAGTACAGGTTATAATGAATAAACATAGAACTGTTTGTTCTAGCAAAGGTTAGTTTGAAAGAAATTGATGTAGTCTGTTTGGCACTAGAGTTTGGTAAACAGATAAATCTTTGCCGAGACAGAGGATTGAACCCCGGCCGCCAGCACAGAAGTCTGACACCTTACCCCTAGACTGCTAGGTCACCAAGAATATATACAAGTGTATGGTTTCAAAAATTTATATTTAATTTTAATCACACTAATTAGGTATATATATACATGTAAATCCCTGGGGATATAATTAATGTGTTCTTGTAGCTCTAATTAAAATAACAGAATTTTCAAAAAGGTTGACATTTTTTTTAGTAATAATGTAGAGTACTGTATATAATCAATCCTAATTTTATAAAAGCATTCAAACTTCTATAAGGAAAAACTTAAGTTACTATAATAACAAAAGGATGATAGTTTGCTTTATTTTAAGTAAATATTGTGTTCTGGTATAGAGTTGCTACAAAAGTTATATTATAAAATTCTTTGGTTTTTTAGATTTTCCATGGAACATTTTTAATTTTTCCTGAGTTACCCCTTTTCCAGTTTTCCTTGTGAATAACTTTTTTTTTTGTTTAATGCTAGCATCTAAGGGATATCAACATTTTTTGAAGTTATTTTTCCAGTGTTAAATATTTGAGGTGTTATCCATGTCATTGTGGTAAACGTATTATAAAAAAACCAACACTGTACAACCACCTCATGTAAAAACAATGCCAAAGTTCCCTGCTACAGATCTAGAGTTCCCGGGTTTGATCCCCGGAGCTTCCATCGCTAAAGGCAACGGCTGCTGAGTCGGTATAGTTTTATTGCAGGCTCATGCCATGGAGGTGGGAAATTAATGGGTTTTTATTTTTAGTTAAGTAGAATATTTAAATACCTTTATTTTTCTTTATTTTAAAAAAAATTCTTGACATTTCCCGATTTTCCCTGACGTCAAAAATGTTCTGGTATTCTTTGACTGTAGCCACCCTGTAGTATCAGTGGTTTGTGTATATGATGTGGAGTCTTGGGAAAGCTAGTTTAATTTCTTACTAAAGTCGTGGCATGTATCACTCTAGTGTGTTCTAGTAGATGTGGTTTGTAAATATTGCTGAGGAGTTTTGGAACAGTTTTATTGAGGTCTGTCTCTCTTAATAGGACAAGTCTCCAGATAGCTCAGTTGGTAGAGCTGGGTGCATTTATCTAATGAGGTAGGGTATGAATACTGTACTTGTCCTGACACATTTTTAAAACATTGAGGTATTGTGACCTCTGTCAGCCATGTACATATATAGAGCTTTCACCAGTAGATGTCTAAAGAAAATTTTCGTTGGAAAAATCTCCCTGGCGGCAGAAGTTTGGGAAAGTTAAACAAAAAGTAGAAATAAGAAGAAATGTGAGGGTATTTTTGTGGTACAAGTTGTGTGCACATATACACTTTTTTTTAACTAAAAGAAGATTTCATTTGACTAGAAATAAAAAGTACTTTAAATAAGTATATATATTTAATTTATTTTAGTGTTTTGTGTGTGTACCTCAGTGGTTTTACAGATAGAGTGAGTGAGATTTTGTCGGACATAATCAGCGAAAGGGCGGTTAGGCGGAAGCATATTACACCACACTATTCTGAACAATGAAGTTGTTGCAAGTGACATTGTTTCCCTGTGGAAGTCAGAATTTATGTATGTTGTGTTTTGGAATGAAACTCCACCCACCAGAAACTGTGAAATTTTTGGGAGAACCAAGCCCCACCACCTTCCAGTGTACCGTGGATAGAGACTATCCCAGCACCAACAACGTCTGTGTACTCACCATTCAACAGTCAAGCTGGGGTCTCGTACAAATTCTACGGTCACGCCACGGAACGACCTTGTTCATCCTCGCTGCTATAGACTCTGTTTGGGAACTCGAAGTTTAAGTCGAATATTTTCCTGACCAAAACTATCCATTTGAAGAGCGCATGCGCGAGGTGGCCGGTCTAAGTGGTCCTCTGTGCGTCGGTTGCCCGTGGTCACCCCCACCCCCTTGGCTGTGTGTCTCAACGGCGCTGTGCGCAGGCAACGTGGAAGACATAGTTTTTGTGAATGGCTATTCATAACCGCATTATGAAGTCATTCTTTCCGCCCATGTTTCCCCCCTGCTGAGCAGAACTAGATATAAGCATATGTTTAGCAATGTAAGGCACTCTTTGATGCCTTCTAGAAGTAGGGCACACTTGGGCACTATGTAGGGCCTTAGGATATTCATAACGTAAGTTATTGTAAAGGTATAAATTTGATCTTTGGCCACGAGCAAGTATTTTTCAGGCTAGGGTTCAATTCTTGGTGTAAATAATGTAAATTATTATATATTTGATCTTTGGCCAAGAGCTAGTATTTTTCAGGCTAGGGTTCAAATCTTGGTGAAGTTTATGTAATTTATTATATATTTGATCTTTGGCCATGAGCTAGTATTTTTCAGGCTAGGGTTCTAAAGATGGTTAAACGTAGCCGACTGTCCGGAGTCGTTAAGGATCTGATAATTAATTGTGTTAGCGGTCAGATGGCGTTAACTGCGGGTCGCTTTGTTTACTTTCTTGTAGGTGTATTATAAATGGGTTTATTTATTGTATTATCAGCCAGATGAATTTAGTTTGTTGTTACTATGTTTATTATGTTAACTGACAGGTTAAAAGCTAGTTTAGTTATGATGTGAGTTCACAGTTGTCTTTATTTCTTTGTAAGTGTATTTACTATCTAGTACGACAGAGTAGATGTGTATTTATTTATTGCGATAGCTGACAAATGTCTTGCGCCTTTGGGTACTATGAGTAGCAAGTTGTTGCGAGTATTTTTCTTGCGCGGCAATTATAATTATAGAACTCTCCCTTTTTGAAACTGTTTACTGTTATTATGGAACTTCAGTATTATTTCTATAAATGTATGGAGCATTGTGTTGTCAGACACATCGAAGAATCAATATTGTCTTTAAGTCTATTAGACCAACTTGTATATTATTTTCTGTGTTAATATCTACTGTGATAAACTAGCCTTTGGGCCATATTTAGTTCTTGCCTTTACCCTGGCATAATCTTAGTAATTTCCTTTATGCTTAACTGTAATTATGCTAGTGAGACAGGGGTCGGATGGGCTTGTAGAGAACAGATCATTAAAGGTCCCTGGTGATTACTTGTCTTTTATATTGTAATTAGCAACTCACTTCCTGTGGGGGTGAGCTGCCCATTGGAACATTGGTGGTACTGCTATAGGTACTGACCCCACAGGGGGTGTGGTTGACCAGTTGTGAAAATATATACAATAATACATTTGAGCTAGAATGAAATCATTTCACAAAGATTGTCAATGTACGGTAGTTAAGGTGAAGATTTAGAGGACACAAGAAAAGACCAGCGTTTCTTCACTTTTTGTAGCAAAAACCTTTTTGGCCAAAATAAATAAAAAATTGATTCAGTACTAACATAGAGTTTAATTTTCTTCAGATGTTGACCTCAACAGTTGTTGAATATCTTTCATGAGCATTGCGACATTAGTGGACAAACTTTTCCAATGAAGAGAAAAAGTTGTCAAATTTCAGGACACTTTTTTACATATATTCAAGAAATTTTGATATCACCATGTGAAGAAAATTAAACTCTGTTTTTGACCAAATAAATGTTTTTCTTCAAAAACCACTAAAACACAGACCTTTTCTCGTGTCCCCTACATCCTCACCTTAATGGACCAAGGTATAGTTGGGTTTTAAGAAATCTCATACGTTCAAATATAACCAAATATCCTCTGGATTTGACAACAGGTATGTATGCTAGTGTTGACACACAAATTGGATGCTAACTATTC
>CABEEJ010004208.1:15433-68038 GCA_901482245.1 Timema douglasi
CCCCAATTATCTTATCAATAGACATATCTGACAACTAGAAGAAGTCACAAGGTCTACCGTCAAGTATTTATACATCCAGTCATGTGATATTCATCTGTCACTTTTGATATCTATTATCAAATGTTGATTGCAAAAAAAGTTTTATTTTCTAAATGCGCTCCAAATGTCAATTTGTAATAAAATCAAGGTATCCTGTATAAAACAATGTCCCTACCTTGACTGTTGGGGGGCTGGTTTGGTGTCCTCTTCTCTTGTTAATCTTTGATGGAGAGGAAGCCAGGAGGTCTTCAGGGGTGACATCCCAACGACTCTTCCGGCAAGCTGGTCTCCCTGGAGCTGTTCCTTGGTAAAGTTGGTATTGGGGTGCCATACCGTCCCTAGTCATATCTTTCGAAAGAACATCTACAAAGAGAAATACACACTAAGTTGTATGTGAACATGTAGGTCTAGATGTTGTCAACAAATTTACTACAGGAAGATTATGTGAGTAGTCGAGATGCAATCCTAGACCATGTACACTTTAGGAGAAGTTCTTATCACAGTGTAGTATCACAAGTTATTTCCAAGCAAATACTGTTGCAGTGCTTTAAAATTAGCTCTGATTTACTTGTAGTTACTTTAAATTAAATATTCAAAGACACTTTGGAATAAATGTAGTTTCTCTTTATAAAAAACACAATTAGAGATTTGATTTAAAATTATTTGAAAGTTGAGACATAATACAATCTTTTCTCAAGAATATATTAAAGAAAATAAATTAAAAGTTGATAAATATCACAATTATTTAGATTTACAAACAGTGGTGTATGCAGGATTGAGAAATGAAGGAAGTTGGTGAGCGGGACTCAAAGAATGTCGACAAAATGAAATATGAGGGAATGAGTGGTAATGATTGATTTTCTTCAAGAGAAAGCCAAGTCTGGTGAGTTCATCATCATCATCATCATCATCATCATCATCACTAACCAATTCCATCCTGTGGCTGAGTGAGTTTAGTAAAATGCCTCCATTCTTCTCTCACTTGCTCTTTATTATCTGATCTGCTCCTTATGTTCATAGCATCTCATGTACTCCAACATCCACATTACATGATCATACCACCTCACCCTCGCTTCCACTACTAGCTCATGTACTCCAACATCCACATAACATGATCATACCACCTCACACCTCGCTTCCACTACTAGCTCATGTACTCCAACATTTAAATTACAAAATTAAACCATCCCACCATTGCTTTCTCTACTATCTCATGCACCCCAACATTGAAATACATGATCATACCATATTAGTCTTGCTTCCTCTACTATCTCATGTATTCCATCTACTCCTACTCTTTCCCGGATAACTTCATTCGTTATCCTGTTTCTCCTCGTGACAGCTAACATGCTCCTCACATACTTAATTCCTATGGCCTCCACTTTCCTAGTCTCTCTTATATTCAATGTCTATGTTTCTGCTTTATATATTATCATCAGTACAAAGTACACCCTAAACAGCACTTCTATATTTCACAAGCCTTCTCCAGTATAAAGTGTAGATAGTTTACCTTTTTTCACTGAAAAAGTTTTTTTTGTGGTATTTATCTCTTCTAGGTCATTAATAATAGTTATATAATTATTCTACAAAGGGCTAGGTTAGTTAATAGGTTAGATGGATAGTCAGGATGCTTCAAATATTGCTTTAATTGGAACTATACAATATTTTGTTCCATTTTTTAACAAAACGACCACAAAAACGTTTTGAGCATGTATCAATAATAATGCCATTCTCAGGTTTCTACATGTTTAGTCAGTTATTATAATAGTGAGAAAAATTAACTTTTTTTTAACATATTTGCAGTTTATATAGGAGCCTACATATGCTGGGGGATTTTATAGTCATTGTACATGATATAATTTTGGTAAAAAAAATAAAAAATAATAGAAACTAGAAAATACCTGCCATTTGTAGAAGATTTCCTCAATACAATGTGATTGATATGATTGAGTGTTTTAAGTTAGAGTATTTAATAATAACATTTTAGAGAGCATCCTAAAAAAGTTTATTAGTGAGAAACGTTATTAAAGAAATAAGACTTGAAAATGAGAAAATTGAAATTTATTGGGTTGCAAAAATATGAGAAAGATGAAAATTATATTTGAAAAAAAAGTTAGAGTTAATTGACAAATAATAAAGAAAAAAGAATATTGAATTAAAATGTTAAAAATTGTTTTTTGGAACTAAAATATAGTCACAGTTAGATTAAAAAGACACTTTTTTAATGTAATGATCCAAAACTTGAATAAAATATGCTATAACAATAAATTTAGCGATGAAAATTTTTAAGTTTTGTAGAAAAATATATACATACCTAATCACACCATTCTCTTACATGGAAGGCAAGAAACTGTGAATATTACTATAAAAAACCTCTGTACTTAATCCACTAACTTTCCCGACACTTCCCTATCCTTGAATACTCCCTTCGCTTCAACAACATCTATACACCGAGTCATCCATGCTATTTTATTCTTACAGCTTTTAATGCTCATCTTTTTCACACATTCGTCTACAACATTTAACCAAGTTTTACATGGCCTACCCCTTACTTTTGATTCACACACTCTACTGTCATATATTTGCTTTATCACTTAATCCATACTCATCCTCTCAACATGCCCAAAACAACATAAAACACCTCTTACACATTTACCTATTAGATTCCCTTTCAAACTGCACTTCTTCAGAACCCATTCATGACTAATTTTGTTCATACGAGTTTTTCCACATACATTTCTTAAATATCTCATTCCAACAGCATTCATCTTTCTCTTATGTTTCTCATGACAAACCCACGCTTCACACCCATGAAATATTGGTGTTAACACACTTTTATATATATTCCCATCTTTGCCTTTTTCGATACTACTTTGTTATTTGCAATACTCAATATACATCCAACTACTCCTCGAGATGCATTCACCCATCTGGCGATTTCCCCATCTATTTGACCATTTTAATAGAAAAATAAATGAATTATATTTTATAAATAACGGCATTAAATTTGATAAAAGGATAATATTTAAGAAAATGAATGTATTTATATTATATTATAAGAATTATCCGAAACAATAAAAAATAGGCAAGTAAGAATATTAATGATAGGAGAAATTAAAATATTTTATAAGACAAATAAGAAAAGCGCTAATACAATCACAATGA
Organism: Timema douglasi; assembly: GCA_901482245.1. Taxonomy (NCBI): domain Eukaryota; kingdom Metazoa; phylum Arthropoda; class Insecta; order Phasmatodea; family Timematidae; genus Timema; species Timema douglasi. The sequence goes on from CABEEJ010004208.1 coordinate 18,638, forward strand.
ATGTATCAGTATAGAGATACAAATATAACTAGTACTTGATATAGAATAAATTAAGATTATGTCAAACATGCAGTAAGATAAGAAAAAACAAAAAATATTTAATTTTCATTTATATTTTATAATTCAAAAAGAAGTTGGTGTATAGAAGTAATTCCAAAGTCTTATTGAGAATATAGCCCCTTGCTCTTTGGTAACGAATATGGTTTGTTTATTAAGTGTTTTCTTTTTTAACATGTTTCGGTAGGCCTATGTATAATACCATAATAAGAAAAAAGTTTCATAATAAACAGAAGAAAAAAAACTTTTTCCTGATAATGGAATTATACATACCAAAACATGTTGAAAATGAAAATCTACTAGGCAGATGGACTACCTTGTATAGTATGAGAAAATATGTCAACGTCCCTCCAGAGATATGTGTGTTCACCAAACTATTTGGACTGTTGAGTTAAACTCCAGTCTAAAGTTAGCGGTGTTGCCAAATTTGTCAAGCTGGTGCTGATATAAAGATGTGAGGGACATGAATTCTGCGGTTGTTTATTTCTTCAAATATTCTCCTAATTGTAAAAATGTTGCTGGTTCAGTGAAACGTGGTCTCTTACCTTACATCAATTTTTTTTTTAATGAGGGTGTTTAAAATCAAGGTGCTTAGGAAGATATTTGATCCAAAAAGGGATGAAGATACTTAATAGAGGAGGTTACATGATGATTTGGTAAGGTCTGTTCAGAGTAGGAATTGTTTCCTGAAAGGCCTTTTTCCCTACCAGAAATCTATTATATAGTAGGATATTGGTAGGAAAAAAGACCTTTCAGAAAGTAATTCCTACCGTTAATGGAGTATACATACCCTGTACTCATAACAAGACATTGATAGGCTAATCAAGTCTTGTAGATTAGAGTGGGGAGGTCATGTAGCACAATAGGGAGTCTCTAGAGCCGTGTTCAGAGTACTGACTGGCAAACCCAATGGGACAAGACCTTTGGGAAGACCTGGACGCAGATTGGAGGATAACTTTAGAATGGACAAGAAAGAGATAGGGTGTAATGAGGTGGAGTGGCTAGAACTAGCTCAAGATAGGGGATAAGTGGAGGAGTACTGTTGTAAGTGTGGCATTGGAATTTGAGTTTATAATGCCATAAGGTGAGTAAGGTGCAGTGAAACAAGATAAAACAATTTGGAGTAAAAGGGGAAGATGAACCTGCAATCTCTTTGACAGATCATTCACAATATAAAAGTATCAAGAAGTTTTGATCGAGTTGAAACCAATTCTTCTTCTTTCAACTTTGAAGAATATAGGCTAGTGCTATAATAGCCTACATACGAGACCTTTTTTTTTGTTTCCGAGGCTCACTATCCATCCGGGCTATACACATTAATATATTATGCTTATTTGGTAGGGGGAAGAGGATTTAATTTAGAGGAATAGTATCCACATTCACGTGGTGGAAGAGTGGAAAATCCGTCCTCAGTACACCCTAATGGGATTCAAACCCCCATCTCCCAATCATTGGCAGTCTAGTCTATTGTGAGAGTGACACCTTAGACAAATAGTATTAACACTTTTTTATTTGCTTTATCCCCAATATAATTTTTATTCAACTTTGTACCCCCAAAGTTGTTGGTTCATAATTCTAGTTATACATATTTTATAATAAAAATCTAAAATAAAAGTGGTACTCCCAGATCTCATGTTCTTATATTCTGGTATCTTGTGGCTAACCCTTAATCTGGACCAGATTATTTACTTTTTATCATGAAATAATATTTATGTGTATATTTTTATTTCTACATATCCCCTGAAGGCTTGGTTTCCTAGGAACTGTTTTGTGGCTCACAGTCTGTTAGCTAGAGAGCATCATGTCAAAAACATTAAGAATAGCACTTATTCCTGAAGATGAAGAAGAGTTATTAAAGTAATTTTTTAACATTGTATCCTAATAGCTACTACTAGTTACTTCGATGTACTAACTACGCTAATGGTTTAGGGTTAAGGAAGGTTGAATTTGTAGTTAGTGTAGCCACATTTGTGTGGAGAGAATGGGAAATTGTTTAGGAAAAACCACCCTCAGTACACCCGACCAGGATCGGACGACAATCTCCCTGTCATCGGCAGTATAGTCTATTGTGAGAATAGTGTCTTAGATCATGCGAGGTGTGTAGGAATTTATTTTTTTAGCACCAAGTTTTACTACCTATTCAGGTTATCTGCAATTTATTTATTAACTCCAAAAACTTCCACTAGTAATTTATCTACATCCCTAGTACGAGTTCCTTTAAATGGTTGATAGGATATCACCTTTTTACAAATGAAAAATTCTGACCATTTTTTCGAATGGGTAAAAAAATAAATTGATTTGATCAAATAAGCCAGGAGTGTCAACCAAATCCAATATAAAGTTCGTTCACGGTAGGAGTTTACCTGGGAAAGGACTTTTTTCCCTACCAGAAATCTATTATATAGTAGGATATTGGTAAGAAAAAAGACCTTTCCCAGGTAAACTCCTCCCGTGAATGAACAATACGGGCACCACTACAGCCTCGTTTATCTCTAAACACAAAATGTTGGCCATCACAATCCCAACAAGTTGTGTTATAATAAAAACATATTTAAAAACTTGTTGGTGATGTTGGAGGTGGGAATGCCAGTCACTGCCAACATGTTGTGTTATTTTGGCTCAATTGTTGTAGCCAATAAATATCCAACACAACATGTTGGCTAACTTAGGAAATTATGCGCATGTGCTATTGAGTTGAGTCAGGTCTCAAGCCTTAGTTTTCAAATTAGTTTAACATCTTGGTATACATAGTTTTGTGGTTATGGAATGGAACAAAGAAAACACAACTAAACTAATTGAGCTGTATCGCAAGTATTCTGTTCTTTGGAACATTACCTCGGCTGAGCACAAGAATTCAAATAATAAAAGTGATGCACTTACTGTGTTAGCTAGTGTTTTTGAACCTCCTACAATTTTTTATGTTTTGGTTTTTTCTGAAAGAGTATACTTCCTGCCAATATCACAAATGTAGAAACGGAATATAATATGTTGTTCTTCATGGCCAGAAATGAGTAGACTGATTAAAAACTAGAGAAGGGCTCAAGATGTTGGCCGAACAAAATGGCATAAGCGTTGTTTACTTTCCATAATATGTTGGCTCCAACTTGTTACTTAATAAAGGCTTACAAGCAGCTGTTGAGCCACTATTTCTTCTGCAAGTTAACAATATTATTTCTATTTTTCCCCTCAAATAAAAGGCAGAAATAAATAGCTATCTTTGTCTCAAACCACCATGTTTTGTGTAAGTACATGATTAGTTCTGAATAGTACAGCACAGCCACAACTCGATTAGTTCAAGGAGGAGTCCTAAAGGCCAACAGCTACGATTGAAGTCTTGCAGCACGGCTGAGCAGTTTCTAGGAAAACACCTCCACTCAGAATTAGAGAAACCAATGCAAGGTCAGTCATCATGGCCGGCTGCAGCCGCAACCATTTGGTTGGCACTAGTTCCTGGGAAACCACAGCCTAAGAAGTCTTCGCCTACCCTGGAAGTTTGCGTAACCCCAGGTTGAGTATCGTTGCCCTAGACCATCCAATCACCGAAGAGGAAGACATGACATTGTGCCGCTGTATTCTATGGTGGATCTTGTTAATGTATTCAAATGTTGTTAAGTAAATGAAGAGTAGTCATTTTTTTCAATATTAGAAATTCCAATAAATACTTTTCTGTGGGAAACGTAATCAAAAGAATAACCATTTTCCAAATAAGTGGAAGTAAAGATATTTTTTTAAATTTCTAAATTAAATATAGTTATCAGAAATTTTTTTCAACCTGTATAAATAGGCATACCAACTAAACATCAAGCTCGTCTAGTCTGGTTTGCTGGTGGCGGAGATTTTGAAACTCAAATCCCTGCTGGATGTACTGAGAGTGGATGATTTCCCATTCTCATTCCAAGTAAATGTAGGTCAAAGTTCTCTAAGTTAATCCTTTCTCATCCCTACCCCATTAGTGTTGACTTTTGACCTTATGGGTAGTGAGATGCAGTGTAAAAAAGTCCCAATATTAATGTAAACATTGTCTTGCATATTTTTATATTATATTTATACACACACATTATATAAGGGAATATTATGAATGGAGGTCTAACGACCCCTCAATTTGATCCTGAGTGTCTAATGAGTTTGACATGTCCTTAAATTATCATCATAATCATAATTTGCGGTGGCGTATTATGAAAGTATTATTAAGTATGTTGTAGTCTAATAGTTGGGAGCTCGGAGAATTTGGAGGCTAAAGACCTTCAACCGCCAGTGGCTAGTAGGGTCCGGGATCTCCCTCCAATGGGTGTTTTTAGAAAGTGCTTCTCAAATTGTTATTGTCTGGACCCTTATTACTGCCATACTAACTTAAGAAATTTCACACAATGCTTCTCCAATCTCCTTTCTTGTATGGGGTAGGCCTGCTAGACAGTACTAGCACAGAGAGTGGAAATGTACCCACATTTTCAAGAAAAAACAACCTCACCCTTGATTACTCGATATTTCTATTTTGTACATTTTCAAAAAGATATTTTTAAAATAGGTTTTTATTTTTTATACAAACAAGCTCTGTGCATCCTACTGAGATTCAAACTTAGAACTATCTGTTAGCAGTAATTAGGTTAAATGTGCCATTTATAATGCCCCAAACCAGCAGTCTCCAAATATTCAATTATTTGGGTTTCTCGAGTCAAATATAGAAACATACTAATATAGAGACATGTATGTTTTTTGCCGAATAAATTATTTCTTACCGAAAATTATAAATTGAACTCGTACATATTTATATAAGCTGTACTTGTATTTAGGTAATTTAATCTCAACAGTTATTACTTATGCCAGCTCAATACTTACTTATCAGGGTATTAGATGACTTAATATAGCATGTTGGTAAAGAACTGGCATACAAAGCAAAATGTTCTTGGTTCAATTCCCATGTCGTGAATGTAATTGTTTACCAAATTGAATGTACCTGTTACTATAATATTTTATGCTTTCACACACACATAAAAATAATTTGTTTTCAACGACATCTGGTGGGATGAATTAAATTATAGATGGTTGAAAATAAACTAAGTACACTATAAGCAATTAGTTTTATACAAGTGTGAAATATTGTTTTATATGCCAGGGGATAAATCGGCTCTATCTATGTTTATACTGTAGGCCCTATAACACTACATTTAGGCTACAACTGATATAACTGTCTGTTGCAATTTATTGGTTTAGTCTGTGAACTTTTCTAATCTGTGAAGCAAAGATTTTAGCTAAATAACACTAAGTTGCAGGTCATAGTTTGGAGACTAAAGTCTCTTAAACCAGTCAACAACCGTTGTTTGATTTTTGTTACTTAAGTTTTGAATAAGTAGATTAAATTATTATACATTTTTAAAATCAATTAATTGATGTTAAATTTATACAAAATTCAAATCTCATAAACTTATTCAACTTGTCAAACTATGTTTAATCCCTTACTATATTTATTTTATCGTCTCTTTCAAACGGACTATAAACTATGAGTTATGAATGAACTGTCCAGACTAACAAATAAAAAGGGTTTTTGTTAACTTAATTTCTTTGGTGCTATTTTGCCACCATTATTATTTACGGAATCTTCTAACACAGCTGATAAAGAAGACATATCAATGTTCCCTCGCTAATAATCAAGGTGGATTACTTGGCAACACTGCCAAGACTGCTAGCTGAAGGTTATTTTTATTTAACATAAACCTACACAGATGTCACAGCATACACCATCAAGGTTTGTTCATCATGCCATAAAAACGCTATGTAAAGGCCTATATACAGACTCTGTATCCGTAATGTACTTAGCGTACTTTGTAAGAGATCGACTCCACACTAATAGATTACACTATCTACAGAGTCCATATCCTTAATTCCTTAGTCCTTACCACTCTGCAGAAGTTGAATCAACTTTAACTTTCTAAGGACTAGTCAGTATGAACTGCTAAGGACTACCAATCACACCGAAGCATGTGCGCGCATCGAAATAAAAGCACCAATGGCAGCCAAAGGATCTGTCGCTATGGAAACAAATACAAAATTATAAAATAATTTTATGGACTGAGCTATTTCAGAAATATTCTTAACGTTTTATAAAAGTATGTTGAGTAGTTACTTATGTTATAATATTATTCTGCTGGGATATTGTAGGCTTAGGCCTAGCTCTAGAAAATTTCCTTTTGAAGCGTTTTATTGAACGGTTTCCAACTTTCTCATGGTTGGCACGGTCACGTGATTCCAGATACAGACTGTGTAGACGCAATTTCCATTTCTAAGGACCCTTAAGGACTGTAAGGATGCAGAGCTTACAAAGTTTGTGTCGGGGCCTTTAGGCGAATGTTACTTTTATTTCTTAAAATAATGGGATTATAGATAGCACAAACATGGAGTTTATTATTTGTATGATGAACAAACCTTAGTTAGGTTAACCTAAATATTATTTCTAGGATTGTTGCTAGTTAAATCTATTCTCGTTGCATGTTTTAAGTAAATACATACAAACGCACTATTATGTGAGCTATTGGTGAACATTTTAAAGTAGGCGCAAAATTTCCCCTGAGCATTATTAGGTTATGTCTTACTCGTGGGTTATCTTCTAATAAGTAAGCCTACAATCATAGTTGAATTTGATTTAGTATTTTTTGTACATCATAAATAATATACTTACATACAATTTTTGTAATATATTGATAATTAATTTGTTCTGATAGCTGGAATACACAGCGACCAGAACTTTTCCACAGCCAAGTTAATGTTTATTCTAGTTTAAAACTTTAGGTAATTTGCAGGATCAAAACATAAGAAATTTCTAACCAGATAAAATCCTTAGTTTAAAGTTTTACATTAAGAGGGCATAGCATGCGCACCAACTATAAGAAGTTCAATGTTTTACCAGTAGATGGCAAGAAGATTATTAACGGTAATAAAATGGAACAGGAATTCAAGAAATAATAATAGATATCTTTTGGGGGCATAGTAAATGAAATATTGCTTCTGTAGAAACGTTTGACAACGACGAACAGATAAACGCTTTCAATACTGCCAGATATATTTTCAAAGGATAGATAGATTCATTGATCTAAAATTTGGAAAAGGATCGAACAGATCATATCAACTTTGGAAGGAGCAACAAGAAAGCAGTGATCTTTATACTATATTGGATGGACATAAACACACACCTTGCAACGGATCAAATCGTGACGCTGAAGTTTGTCATCTGTTTTCTAACGAGGGCTCAGATTCAATGGTTTCTTTCAATGTTCTTGTACAAAAACGCATTTCTAGAGAATAAAAGTCATCGTTTGGAAATAGTGAAGTATTATACCCCACTTGGCTGGAGAAACATTTACATTAAAGGATATACAATTCAGTTTTACAGGTAGTATCGTACAAATAAGAATAACATCTCTAATATGTTAAAATATGTAGCTATCCCCCATTTTGTTTAAATTCTGCCAAAACTACAATATATTGAAATTGGTTATTATCTTATATATTGGTTTTAGAAACACTAATATAATTAAAGTTTAATAACAATGTTGAAATAAGGTAGGTTGCTTTAAACTTAACTACATGTATTTGAATAACAAACTTTGTCTAGTAGTTTTACATTTAAACTAACATTTAGGTTATAGGGCTTGGAGTTATTACTATACTACCATGTATTTAAAGTAGGTTCTCGGCTTGTATATTGTTTTCAGAAACCATATTATAATTAATGTCCGACAACTATAATGAAATAATCTCACTAAAAACCTGATTACTGTTGTTCAAATGACAAACTTTGTTTAAAAGTCTTACGTTCAAACGACCATTTAGGGTATAAGTTTGTAGAAGTGTTGTTATACTAGCCTACATCGACTTATTTAAGGAAACAAGTCACAAGTGTTGAACTTAGTTAAGTTCTTCAAAACTTTAATGAACTCATTCATTTCGTTGAACTAATAATAAATTGATATATCTTATATAATCATAAAAATTAGCGAATGATGTCGAAATGCCACATGGCCTTGTATGTATGAAAGAGTGAAAGAGATACCCGAAAATTTCCTTCTTTCTTACATAATAGTGTGCAGTCGACAGCACGAAAGTTTTAGCCACAATGCAAGAAAGGGATGTAAGAGATATGGAAACTATCCCGACAGCTGTAAAACCGCTTCAACAAGCTGAACACGGCAGTTGTTTCTTTAAGTCCTAAGCTCATCAAGTTGGAGGGTTTTTTCACCATCTAGCAGACAAACGCTGACTTGCACGATAAGATGACGAGAAGTACCATTATGTCAAAAGTGAAGGGAGACGATTGGTATTTCGATGGATATGGTTTAATATTGCGAATCATTGCTTTACGCATATTACTTTCAGATGCAGCGCCTAAAGCTTATGTAGACAAGATATTATATCATGGTTTCACCTAGTACATTTACTATTCAAACCATATAAGGAAGAATACAAGATATAACGAACTGGATTTAATTATTGAACCTGGTTATAAACTCAAGCAAGCCGGGACCGTTTTTACTATAGTTAAAAACTTGAAAAACATTAGCTGTTTATTGAATCCCATACCTATCAAAGGGGTACCTTTCAAGGATTCAGAGTGTGATTCCATAATTTTCGTGCTGAAGAGATTGTCAACCTAAGAGTCAACATTACATGTATAGTTAGGTCTTACACATGCAGTGCCAAATTAAGGGGTGGATGTTTTATCCTCCACAGGATGCAACATTTATAAATGAATATTGATCCAGCTACAAAAAAGTTTACCACCCATAAGCTAGGCCATTACAAGAAACAAGTTTCCTTCTTTCTCTTCTCTCCATCTTTCAGGTTGCGTCAGGTTGCCAACCTCTGCCAGTAGATACCAGGTTTCTTTACCTTCCCCACTTCTTATTATTATGATCAAATATGACATCTTTACCCTAACAATTTACATCATTATTCACAGTGTCACTTAAACACCTAATCGAATTTACAAACTCTTCCCTCCTAGGGAAGAGAGGGGTGGTTGTATCATTACACATCCAGCTTTCTCGAGGGATTCCTTACCCGAGGAGTTCGCCTCACAGCCAGAGGAGTGCTTAATCTAGGCGATTCCGAGACACTGGGGAAATTGATAGGTGGTTTCTCTGAAGACGGCTCATCTGTTTGACCAAGATAAATTTCTTATTGTGAACTATTTTCTTCCAAAGGCAAAAGAATTCCTTCCAAAGGGTCGTTGGTTCGTGGATTTTGTCGCAACAGGGCTTCCGTTCCACTCTCTATAATTGAATTACGCAAGTGATCCGCATGCACAAACTTCACCTAAGTCCCCACCTTTGCTAGATACGTAACAGGATTTGTAATCCTTATTATTTTCCCTAGAATACATGTTTCAGTTTCTCCTAGAACCGTTTTAACCAAAACTACGTGACCATCTTCAAATGTACGGGGTGATCCCGCCTTTCTATTACAATTTATTTCCACTTTGTCTTTCTTTTCCGCCACCCTTGCCGCAAGATTGTAATGGTATTGGTTTATATTGTAATGATATCGATTTTTCCTGTCTTTTTAATATTCGAGATCATATTTTAAAGTAAATATATTAATATTTCTTCTTTTCAAATTAATATAAAGTAAACTCATCTTTTCTAGACTACGGCCATGTTTCTTTTTCTTTTATTCTAACTGCACGTGTCAGAAACAAGGTTTTTACTTCCGTTTTGTATTACGCAGTAAATAAATAGCAGGTGCAGAGAAACGCGTCTGTTTTCTTAAATGCGCGCTAATTAAAAACTAACCCTATTGGTCGATGGAAAGAAAGCAAGGAGTAGTCTGGGTTCGAGGGTGTGAACTACGGGGTCCACACGGTTCGACTCGAGAGGACGCTAGCTAGGTAGAGAGGTCACTCTACTCTTCTACGGCAGACGAGAGAGATGTGTATTACATTGCGCGTCCTCTCTACTCTTCTTCGGCAGATGAGAAAGATGTGTAATACAGTGCAGCATCAATCTCGTATAGTTTAATAATGTAGCTTGGTTGTGTTTATAATTACGGTCAAGGTGCTATCACCTAAAATGGTTTTCATTCTTTTTTCAAACAACAGTCATATGTAATATTATAACATTAAAGTCTATACAAAAGTATCTACTTTCAAAAACATTTATTTTTAATATAAATATTCTTCAAACCAAAGTGAAGTTAGTATATTAAAATGGCGCTCAACGTGAAGGCATTCCAGTGTACGTCACAATTGGCGTACTCAGCGAGGGGCAGTATTTAAGGCTTTTACAATTGGCTTTCCAATGTGGGGCATCCAGCTTCAGTCTTTTACAATATCCCTCTAAAATATGTAAAAAGTCATGGATGAAGGTAATTTTTCTTTGAAGTAACATATGTAGAATATCCTTTTATGATTCATCCATGAAGAAACACGCGCTTTTCAGAAATAATTTGAAAAGGATTATACCATTAAATATATATTTATTTACATAATTTTTTCTGTCAAATGAACAACTCCGTAATAGTTAGGAAAGGACGCCAATTCCCTATACCAATAAGAAGCTAGCCTTCACAACACCTGTCGCCAGGACTCTATTAGTTGGTTTTTACACTGGTAATGAGGGAACCAAGAGGCAAGGCGTATGTCATATATAAGCCGCTTGTGCGTATGGTTAAGGGCACAAGCAAACATATTCGCACACAATAAGACGCACCCACACACAAACATACGAAATAAACTAGCTCGCACAAATACACATAAACAAATAAACCACAAATACACAAAAGTAGCAGTCTAGCACAAGTTTGCATTGATATCAAGCATTTAATTGGAGAATGTATCAGTAATTAACAGATGTCAATTGAATAAACCGTGTGAAACAACAGCCATCAATCGTCTCTTTCATTTATTAAATATACCGATTTAATTAATGCTCGACCACTGAGCAATTAACAGCTAGTTAAACGGTATCCATTCCGTACAGTGATGTTAGGCGCTCAACCACGGAGCTATAGACAACCGAAATATTATCACAGCCATCGATATTATATCTGGAAAAATCTGAAGATTTTTAAGATGAGGCTTCTACATTGACAGCCGAACTCTCTGTCTGAATCCAATAGATAACTCTGCCGGAGTTTTACCCATAATAGTGTGAGGGGTATTCTTATAGGCAAAAAGGAAATTATCTACCCTATGCTGCAGTGTTATTTTCCTCCCATCCTGAAGATCCTTCTTCAAGGCTCGTGAGAGCGCCTTTTTAATTATTTTCACCTAGCTTTCTGCCTGTCCATTAGATGTTGGATGACATGATGTGCACCACTTCATTTCCTCGCAGAAAATCTTCCAATCTCTTCTGAAACCAACTGTAAACTTCCATCAGACACTAGCTTACCCAGAATACCATAGGCTGCAAAACATGTCCTTAGTTCCGCTATTGTTTGTGATGTCCTTGTAGTAGACATGGGGAAAACCTCTATCCATTTAGAATGAGCGTCGACCAACACAAAGTATTCTGTTCCCTCCAATTTTGTGAAATCATTATGAACTCTCTTCCATCTTCTTAGTGGCCAGTTTAAATTACAAATATTTTTGGCTGCCTCTCTAAGCTGACCTGTTAAATGACAATGAGTGAGTACATTTATATCCTCATCAATTAATTATCAGTAGTATGTAGGGCGTTTCAGCACAATTTGACCTTTGACCCCAATTTGTTTGATGTAATCATTGCGTGTTATGTCACAAACCTGATGCCGATATATTTCCGTCTGGCCTGAATGTACACTTCATCATCCCTTTGGTTAATTCCATGACGACATGGGGTTAGTGACCTGTTGTCCTCCTCAAATGTCGCAAAGGTTTATTCCTGGTCTTTTATGTGGTAATGGGTTTATCCTGATGACTCATACATGGTGCCAGGTTTGCGGATCGACAAGAAAAGTCACCTCAATCTGAGTGACGCGATCATTGCGTGTAATGTCGCAACACTCCTCCCCACTGTGTTTGCCCTGATGACTCATACCTTGTGCCAGTTTGACGGCTTTACAAGTCAAGTCGCCTCGATCTTCATCATTGCGTGTGATATCGCAACACTCTCCTTGGGTTTTAACTGACGACTCATACTTGGCTCCAGTTTGGTGGCTCGACGTGTTGAGACAGGACTAGTTAATGACCTTGAAACAGTGAAATTGAAACTTTGAGATAGTACATTAACCCTGAAAACTATCTCCCGATTTAGTGGTAATGGGTGTTCCCTGATGACTCATACCTGGCGCTAGTTTGTGACCTTGGAACCGTAAGCTAGTACATGAGGTCATTGACGATAGCAACCTACCTCGTGGAAATGAGTTTTCCCAATGACGTCATCACTCTGTCGCAACCCTGATGAGTCATACCTGGTGCCAGTTTGGTGGTTCTACAAGACAAGTAGAAACAAGAATAAATTAAGAACTTTATTGGTGTTGAAATGGGTTTTCCCTGGTGATGTCATCGTTCTGTCACAACCTTAGCTGGTAGCATCTATAAATATCACCATCTGCTTTGAAATTCTTTCATTACATAGCTGGACTTAAAGTGTTAAACACGCAACCCAAGATGAGTTATTACGCTTCGCTGACGGTTCTGAGTGAGTAAATGTACTTTTATTACAGACATAATCATTATTTATTTGTTGTAAAATCAAAGTATATACATTTAATTTATTTTAATTTACAATAGTCCATGGCAGAGCTGTGTACATTTATTAATTTATAATAGGTATATGAGAATTAAAACTATAGATAATTTGAAGGTTTCTAAGCAGCAACGTCTTTGAATGACATTTGGATAAATTTATGTTGGAACAAGTGTTTATTATAATCAATGGCAATTTATTGAAAAAATCAGATTCCTAGCAATTGGTAAGGGGTAATTAATTTTGTTAGTAGTTTACTAATGACAGAATATTATTTGAAAATAGTATAAATAAAAGTGGTTATAGCACATTAAATAATGTATTTTTTATTTAAGACTAGTTTAATGAATACATTTTTTATAAAATATAAAACTATTTTTGGTTAATTCACTAAAAACAAAATTTTATTTAAAATATGTTTTGAACAAGTATTTATTATAATTAACATAATAATGTGTTCATTGAAGGTAATGTTTTAAAATACCACAATGCCATCAGTTTCTTTGGACCCCTGAACTTAATAAAGACATTGCATAGTCAATCCTAAATGAACAAAAGATCCAAACAATTTAAAAATAATTTTAGGTTTAAAAAGCACCAACGTTGCTAATTGTCTCAAATTTCCTTAACATTCGGGATACTATTTTATCTTACTATTATATCACGTAGATAAGCTGTTTAATAGTTTTAAATTAAATCTATACTGAATATAAAACTAAGATGTTGCTTTGTATTTTTAGAAAACAAGCCGTGGTTAGATTCGCTGACATCCGCGGATCTAATGGCCCTTGGTGTATTCCTGTAATAATTGACCCCAAAGGTTGGTTATTACTGGACAATGAAAGACCATATTTGTAAGAAAACATAGTACACTTTTAAAAGCCAAATAGAAACAAAATAGCAACATGTAAAATTGTTTCAGAATTTGAATAAGGGCCCGGTTAATGGTCGTTGGAAGTGAAGAGTCACGTCAGCGCCCGCCCCCAATTAATGGTAGCAGAAGAAAGCAATTGAGTTGTACTTTTTCTCGGTGGCTCAGTCAAATTTAAAATGTCTCCAGAACTATCGGCACTTTGGAGCCCACCTCTACCCCTAACCCTACCAAAGAGTGGGCTTGAGTTGGCAAACAAAGCTTTAATCCTCTGCAACCTTTATTTCAGGTAGCAATCACCTTCGTATTGAAAGGAGTCAGAGTACAAAACTTGTACAAAGCCTTGACGAGGGCTGTTGGGAGCAATAACCTAAGATTATCCCAAATAGAAGGCATTGCATTTGTCAACTGGCTTGGGCTTTCATTGAAATTCATCCTGGCCATAGCATACAAAAATTGGAAGTTTTCAGGATCTCACATAATATGTTCATACGTAATAAAATTGGGATATAGTCTGGTTTTCCAGTGATGGGGAGGCTGGGCTTCAAATACCGGCTGGGTGTATGCCCACAAAGAGTGTTTTATAAGGTTTTCCACTCTATCTTCACACCAATGTGGTTACATTTTTCTAAAATTTACTTTACTATTTCCTACCATATTAATGCATTTAAATGGGAATGTATCAGACAAGTAGCTGTACACAATACAATAGGAACAATAATAATATTAAAGTGATAAACAAAAGTCTCCTATAATGTAGAAACTGTACCATGCCAGAACTGGGAATACACACTAATTACAAAATTAATTGAATAATAAATACAATTTTATTTGTATATATACATTCTTACATTAAAAACATGAAATAATAGTTAAATGGTGATTTATTTTAAAACATTTTATTGGATAAATAGTAATAACACAAATATTTAAAAAAATGTCATTGCTTAAATATTACTCCCAACACACGATTAAAAGCAACAATTACTATACATTGGTAATATTATTTAACTGATAAAGCAATTAAAATAAATTACACAAAGGAAATATACGGTTATTCATTGAATAAAAGTTACCTTGTAACAATATTTATTGTTGGTATTTATCAACACTAGTAAGCTTGGAGGTTTATGTAGGTGATGGAACTGTAAATATATCCCCGATAATCCAATAGGTACAACAGTTGGTGAGTAGAGCTGAATGACCAGGGCTCAAATCCCCATTCGTGTGTCATTTTTCTATCTTTACACAATCGATCCATCAAAATGTCATCTTAAAACATATTGGCGTAGTTCAAAATAGTTTAAAAATACTATATCGAGATTCTAAATTTGAAGCTTAGAGCAGGGAATATGTCTTTATAAAATCTTGGATTATGTAAATATGAAAGCTATCAACTTTTTCAACAGGAAATAAGCGTATAACCTGAAAAGGCAGTGGTAAGACGTCGTGCTAAAATAAGAGTAAATAATGGACAAACTAAAGTATACAAGAAATTTATAAGAGTACGAATGGAGTTATTACAAACACACTCCTAGAGAGCCAGGAAAGAGAGAAATTCAGGAGCAACTTAAAAATACTGGAATTCTAGTAACATTTAATTGAAATATTTATATAGTAACCTTTTGTATAGTAAAAAAAGCTAACTGAATAACTCCTATTTTTATCCTTCCACAATCTTTCCCTTCTATACCGCTTTTCTTCCTGAAAAATAGTGATTGTGAGTGACTGCATATATTTCTACATCAAAATCAAATCGCTCTGTTCTAAACACCAATTTCATTACCTCACTAATCAATATTATAAATAATAAGGTTTCATTTCTACTCTCATTAAGTGTACAATAAAATGAGAATTCCATTTAGAAAACCTAGAAAATATAAATAATTTTCTTGTTAAAAAAATAGTGGTAGCCCTGAAAGTAAAAAAAATCAAATCTTTATTAATACTGTGTACAACCAATTTTTTAAACAAATGTGTCAACTGTAGCTTTAACTTAAAGGAACGAATTTTATGTGATTCCCTATTAATTATAAATCTGTTTGTCATTAGCAGCTTTACATCCCACGGGGAGCAAATTTAAAATACAAACCAATCATCCACGCTAGCTATTGTTAGTAGATGAGAATAATACACTATATTAGAATTCAGTTTTCTTCGGCCACTTGAATTCGAAATGTAAGTTCCCCTGTCAAGATGCCCAATGCTTTCAGTACACACAAATGCTACACGATTGTGCATAAAAATATTGAATTTTTAGATATTCGCCTATAAAATAGAAATCAAATTAATTATTTAATGACACGTTTGCTCATTTTATCTCCTTTTATCTTTTGAACTACTTCTTAAAAAATGAAATATTTATGTCATTTTTTTAATCATTAAGAGTAGTGCTTGTGATGCAAAGTGTGAAGTGGACAGAGCTGACATTTCGGTCAAAACTCTTATAGAAGTTTTGACGTGTAAGAAACTAATTTAATGGAAACTGACAAAGTTTTGAACACGCATAAACACCCAATAAGATACAAATATTTTTTATTTTTGATCTTATTTTGGCCCACAATTTTGTAGCGAGAAATAATAAAATTTCATAGACGTGATAAAAAAAACTGTGAAATTTTCTACGAAATTATCAGTCTCATCAGCTTTAGTAGACAAATTATTTAAGGCGTCACTCTCGGGTTAAACGGACCTTATGATGACGGGGAGATTGGGGTTCGAATCCCAGTCTGGTCTACTGAAGCTGCCTTGTCCCTATATGTTATCCCACTCATCTTGAAGGCAAATGCGGGTTGATTATCTCTAAAATGTTTCCTTCCTCATCCCTACCTTAATAGAGTAATTATTATATACTCGGTCTCTCTGGCAACAAACTGGGAGGAACCTTGCCTAAAATATTTTTGTTAGGGGCTCTGGTTTTTTACTAATATCCTTGCCATGTTTCAAGCTTTGCTAGCCTTGGTACAAACTACGAGTCGCAATGATTATCTGTAAACAAGTTTACAATAGTATAAAAATACTTATATAAGGAGTTAATGTCCTCCAATTTTAAAAAAGCTCAGTAAAACAACTAGTATTTTCAGGAAAAATAAAAATCTATTTTTTTCTCAGGGCAAGGAACAAGCGTTTAGAGAAAAAACGCGAAAAACAAACTCAACGTATTTTATCCAACCTTAACCAATCTAGGCATTCTAGATACACATTAATCCTTTATTAAATCATAATTATTTTAAAATTATAATATTGTAACTAAAAAACCACACGAATGACCTAAGCCTATACGAAAACAAATTATTTCAAAAAATAGATTTGCTTTATTCAATTTTAAAAAAATCACATAAAAAACTGTCCCTTGCTCTAGTTATTTTGAAAATATATATTTAAGAATTAATAAGATACGCTCGCTTAGTTCAGCACAGAATATATAAAGGTTTAAATTGTGGTTATACCACACTCGTAAATAGTATTATTTGGTTTATTATGTGAGAAACTATTCCAAACTATTTATGCAGTTGTATTTTTGATAACAATACATTTGATCCTTATGATAATACAGATTTCCAGTAGTACAATGTCTCAATTATTTCTCTCTTCTTCTCTCTGAAAACAATCGTGGCAACGCTGCAGATGAAATACCGTGGACAGTTGCCAACAGGTACACATAGTTCCTTGTTTGCCAACAAACAGCGTTACACTACAGCTACCAAACTGTTTAAAATTTTAATTCTTAAAATAATGTTTTAAAGCTCAGAATTAAACTAATAAATTATAAAAAATAACTAAAATCAGGAGAAAAATATTATATAGCCTTGTGATTTCTTCTTTTTCTAACATTAATACTTACATTCATATTAATCTAGTTAAAGTGAGTATTCATTAAAAAATATAAAAACTAATAGAACATTAAATAAAAAATCTAATCAAAGAAATTTGAAGTAAAAATAGTTTTGCTTTATATAGTAAAATTCAATTTTGAATATATCATTTGATGAAGTCACTATAAGCAAAAGAGTATGAGGCTAAAAATGTGATACTTTTCATTGTATAATTCAATTAGTATGATTAGTAAATGTTTTACAGAGTCTTTTTTCTAGATAATATAAATATATTTTCTTTGGTGAAAACCGATTTCAAATCCATAGAACGGTTTTGTCACAATCTTTTATTTTGTATTACCATGTTTTGATGGGTAAACAAGTGTTGACCGGCTTCATAATGTGCTAAATTGATGGGGTTTTTCATGAAAAATTGGAAATTATCATTTTTTTTTATAAATACTAAACAGTAAATATTATATTAATTTAAGATGATTTCCTTGTTGCAATATTATTATCTAACATCTTGGCTCGGTTGGTAGAATGCCTACCTTTTGATATTGGTGTCCCGAGTTAGAGTCCTGGCAAGACCATAGCTATTATTTTGAAAATAACTATGCAAATTAATAGATAGTTTCTTTCTTATTATTCATGGACGTCACTTACGTTTAAATATTGTAATACAAAGCTATGTTTGTTTCAGATGTATAGGACCATTGTATAATGTCTCATACACATAAAGTGTATGCGGAGGTTCCGATAGTATCACCGCCGCCACCATCCCTATTGCCTTTAAAGGACATTTTTTCGGCTCTGAATCCGATCTATGCATCCATATTTGAGATTATTATTTTATGTTAAAATAATAAAAATATGGATGTATAAAATATTATTAATATTATAATTTAAAAGGACGTATAATGAGAAGATGGCTTAGTAAGCCTCTATAATAGAACACTAATAGGCGAAAGCACTTTGAAAATAAAACCAACCTTAAAGTAAATGAAATATTTGAACATCGTGTGAAATAAACAAATGTCTTTAAAATTGGGTATTTAGAACAACTGAGGGATCCGTTTTAATATTTGTTATTCATTTTGTCCACTCTGAGGAAAAATATAAATAAATTGGTCTATTTTGTATTTAGGAATTATTTTTCTAGCTTACATGATAGCTTGTTTGATTTTAAAAGAGCAAAGAATTAATATTTAAACTGACTTTGGCTGAAAGAATATTGTTTCAAGTGCTTACTTAGTAATTAGCTTGACGTGTGTGGAATTCAAATCCTTGTGTTTTAGTTCAAAGGGATGATGGAGATTCCGGTAGAAGCCACTGGAAAGACTCGGTCTCAAGCCCAACACCCTCGGAACCTATATAGCAGGTGGGAATTTTGCCCCCTCCAGGCAGTCGAAACGTCATCCCGCAAGCCGATGAATACGAAGATGACGACTACAGCCATCCGATTCCAGGGCATGTGAAACATACGGTCCCAGCCCTGACAACCGTATCCCCTATTAAGCGGATGGGAGCTTTGCCACTTCCAGGTAGGGGAGGATTCCTCTCTCAGCCCATAGCAGTGGCGGCACAATCAGCGGCACCACAGCCGAGAATTAGTCACCCGGTAAATCAGGTTGGTGGAGCATTGTTGAATGTTATCCCTCTTCGAATCGTCCAGGAAAATATAAAACAACTGAGGCGAATCTTTTTTACTGGTAGAGAAGTTACCGTATCTTGGTGCACCAGTAAGTGATCGTGACGCATTAAGATGGCTGTAAGAGCAAATTACTATTTTGCTCAACCAGCTGCAGGACCATGGGGTCAGCATCAATGATCGATCCTCATAGGAGTGCACGTTATTGTAATAAGCTATCCCCTGCTAGCACATATAGCCGCAATAACAAAGGAATCATTACGATTCTAAATGGAGATACACTTTATCATGACCGTGGGTTGATTGTCGTCAAAGCTATATGTGATATTAAAAAAGATCCATGATGCATGGACATGAACACCTTTAGACTAATAAAAATGGTTCGTCTTATTAAAAAATACAGAGCAGTAGATTTATGTTGTTATGCCCGTGTGAATCTTTTGAAAGGTGGTGGACTCACTGAATTGAAATAATTTCAAACTTACCTCTCCGAATACAAAATCACCGTGTTCAGTAATCGTTGGGGGAAACCTTACCTATATCAGGGGCCTACTCCTCCCAAACATTCCTTTAAGGGCTAGCTTGTTTTGTTTTTTCACGACGATAAGCAAAATGATTTTGATGTCACAACAACCTTGGCAGCCGTATTTAAGTGCTCACACATTTGCCGTAAGTTTCGTGTGCCGCTCAACGCAAATAACGAGCATAAGTGTGAATCCACGTGTAAAAAGTGCTATGCTAAAGCAGTTTGAAGTGGAGGTCGAACTGTGGCCTGTAAAGAATTAGGGCGTTGGTTCACAAACCAAACATATTTTGATAACCATAAACGTCCCGGTGTTTGCAGAGGTAACATGTCGATCTGTGATGTCAAAAAGAATTTAGAGGTCTGTGGGCAATTTTCAGTTTAGAATGAGCAGAAATTTCACAGAGTTGTTATAAAGCAACAAAAGTTAAGGACATCACCCTCCTAGCGCATAATACCAAGGGCTATGATGGGAATTTTATTTTAAAAAACATGATTCAGGTAAAATATTGGCTGCATAGCTCATAATGAAAGGTGGGAAAATCATGTCCATGCGTTACGACCCTTTCAACTTTATTGATTCGTTGAAATTTCTCCCAATATCATTGTCCAAGATTCCCAAGACATTCGGCTTGGACGAGTCTTTGGCCAAAGAACATTTCCTCAATTTTTTCAATAAATAAGGAAACTCAGGGTATATGGGTCCCGTGACGCCAAAGGAGGACTAAGGCATCGGTGAGATCTCAGTTGAGGGATAGGAGAACTTTGCTAAGTTTTATGACGCACTGGTCAAAGAAAACCATGTCTTTAATTTTAACCACAAGTTGTAAATGTATTGAATAAACGGTGTAGATATCCTGCGGAAGACTTGCCTGAAGTTTACAGATATTCTTATGGAAAAAACAAAGGTGGATCCTTTCAGAGAGACTTGTACGATCACAGGCGTGGCTATGTTGGTTAACCGCCGAAGTCATATTAAGGAGAATACCAGTGGTATCATCCCTAACGGTGGCTACCGGTGTGCAGACCAACGGTCGCACGTCATCGTACAATGGCTCTGCTGGGTGGCCCATCAACGCTATGTCTCTAATCTTCATGTGGGCAACGGCCGTGAGGAGAATGTATTAGAGAGACGTTTAGACGGCGTTGTTCAAGCTGGAGATACATTAACTTCCTTCCAGTTCTGGGGCTGTTATTGGCATGGGTGTCCTCTGCGTTATCCTGATAGTACCACCCGTATAAAAACAGCGCCATGAAATCATGGAGACGTGCTAAGAAGCTACTATGTCTTGCGTGTAAAAATTTATTAATTCCAGCTACACTCTCTTAGAGATCTGGGAGTGTACATTTAATACGATGAAACGCAAAGACAATGACTGGAAACAATTTGTACTCCAGCAATAGGTGTAAAGCAAGGAGCCCCTCAGTCCCAGACACGTATTCTTTGGCGGGCGTACAAATTGTATTCAACTCTTCAACGAAGCAGACCTTTCTTGTGGTGAGAATATTGTACTGTTAATTATGAATGGACCTAAGTTCTATCGACCTGTTAATTATGAACGGACCTAAGTTCTATCGACCTTGACGTTCATGGTAGTGGTGAGTGGCGAAGCCTAGGGGACAAACTTTAAATTAGGAGTAGTTCCGCGATATGGCGATCTAAATGGGATTTAGTGGAAACAGAAGTTTTAATAATCTTTTATAAACTATTATTTAAATATGTGTTAAGTAATTAAATCTCTTTGTACCTTTTTTAGATATGTAATTTTACCTTAATGTTTCTTTTATATATTTTATTTTAAAAATGTTAAGTCTTCAATTATTTATAATTGGTCCTTTTTATCTTAAAAGTCTCTGATTAGCCTATTAATTAATCACAATTTCCTGTTAAGGAAAATTACGACTTTACCTCGGCCATTCTCTATTTGGATCTGATAAACGTGAGACTGAATTTTTTATTTCTCTTTCTTATTTTTAATTTTATTCAAGAATCTTTTCTAAATTAACATGTAGTCTTTTTCCTTTTTATTTCTTTCTTGTTTTTAAAGTTATGGGTTAAATTTTCCGTGTAGTTATGTTGTTTAATTAATTACCTTTTAGGTTTCAATTTATTATGCATTTTTTTTGGTGGTATTCTAATGTAACTTAGAAATTGTCCACCACGTGGCCTAGTTCTTTTTATATTATGGTTTTGTATCAATCGGCATCCTATAAACCACGCTGTTTAAACTTTAATAGAACAGGGGATTAAGTATAATGGTTGAAGACTATTTTCTTTGTATTAATTAGATAATTTTGATTTTTGATTTTTTCTGTTCTACAGGAGATATCCTTTATTAATATCTTAAACAAATCAGTAATGTAGTAAATGTAAATTTTCTCTTTTATTTTGAATTAATCTTTTATTATTTTTTATTAGCTTTTTTTATTCTCTTGATCTTTTATTATGTTTTGTTATCTTTTATTCGTTCAATAAATAATACAGTCCTTTTGTAACTGGGTTATTATTTAAAAATAATCACGTGGGAAACCACGTGTTTTGGATAACTATATTAACCTCCTTTTGTATTGATTAATTATCTACCTATGCTAATTATCTACTTATGCTCTCTTTCAGTCTTAGCTAGATATATAAACTTTCACTAAACTCAATAAGTGTAGCTGGTGACCTCTCAATGAGGCGATCAGCACAATACAAATACTTGGATGTGTGTTCATTGTATCCTTACGTTTCAAGTACAAACAATATCCCATTAGCCACCCCAAAATTAATTTGGAACAAAATTTTCCGTCTATAGAACAAGCAGAAGTTATAGCCAAAGTTACCGTGACGCCTCCACGGGATTTATTCATGCCCGTATTGCCTACACGGATGCATGAAAAATTAATGTTAATCTTGTGCAGGAAATGCGGGGAGGAGAAAAACCAAGGCACATGTCAGCACAACGACCAAAATAATTGCTGTTTGACAAATGTCTGGGTGATGGACGAGATCCAGAAAACCGTTAAGAAAGGCTACACCGTTGAGTCAGTACATGAAGTGGGAGTACAATGTGTCTGTTTATGATCATCAGACACGTTCTGTCGGATTGTTTCACGGGTACATTGATACTTTTTTGAAAATTAAACAAGAATTGAGTTTATACCAAGAGTGGTGTACCTCACAAGATGAGTAGTTTTCTTACATTAAAAATTATGAGGGAAGGGGTAAAACTCAATTTCGGTTCTGTTTGTAAAAACCCTGGTCACCACACTCTGGCTAATCTCTTTTTAAATTCACTTTGTGGAAAGATTTGGCAAAGACCCGATTTACCACACGTGGTGGTTGCCAACAACTCTCAGGGCATCCACAAGTACCTAATGGATCCGTACATTACCGTGGACAGCGTGATTGATGTAAAAGATGAGGTTATGTCTCTCAATTACAAGGATGTGCGTGACGTTGTTGAGCCCTAACCCTAACACGATTTTGGTGGTATCAAGCTACACGACTACTATGGCTAGGTTGCACTTATACAGAATTCTTTAAAATCTGGGGGACCTCTTTGTATTACGATACAGATAGGGTTCTATTCATGAAACACCCCGGTGATTGGAGCCCAAAAACCGGAGACTTTTTAGGTGACCTCATTGACGAACTTCAAGATTACGGTCCGGGAAAATATATTAGTGCTTTTGTATCTGGCGTTCCCAAGAAATATGCGTACAGAGCTTGTGTTGGTGGCGATCCTGCCAAAACAAATCGGTATGCAAGGTTCACGGGATCACTATAAACTACGGCAACAGGAATGACTTTAATTTTGACGTTTTAAAAGTGATGGTCACGAAACAGGCTGCGGAAAGATACATAGAGTTACCGCACAAATTTGTAAGAAAAAGTCTTGCGACTGTATCTTCGGTTTCGCAGACTAAATTCTACCGGCCCGTGTACACCAAACGGTGGATAGCCCATGAATTTAATACTTTGCCGTTTTGGTATCAGAGTCCTTGTAAACGCATTCACCTAGAAATAAAAGGTGATCATTTAGATGGACTGAATAATCATCTTTTTTTCTTTCACTCTAGACAGTTCCAATAATATACAATTTTTAAACATTTGAGATTTTTTCATATTTTTTTTTTCTACATGAAAGCACGCATATATTTTTATTGTTTGATTTTATAGACCTTGGATAGTTTTTTAATTTTTTTATCCACCAGTACAATCCTTTTACCAACTGATAATTTATAGACAAATAGAATTAGTTGTTTGTATATATTTTAACTCTAGTCATTTTTATCTTTTCATTTGTACATATTTTAAATTGAAAACATCTCGCTGTGTATATTTATTCAAATATTTTTTAAACTGGGATTTGTAAATTAGTACCTAGGCCACTATTCTCGCTACGACCTCTATAAATTGATTATTGTTTCAATAATATACTTCAAGGTGTAAGATACATTCTATAACTATTATTTTTTGTAAATCAATATTTCAAATATACTTTTCATGGCGTAAGCTTTATTTTTAAATCTTTTATTTGTGATTAAATAAATATTCCAAGTATAATTTTCATGGTGTGAGCCATATTTATAAAACTTTTATTTGTGTAATTAAATATTCCAAGCATACTTTTCGTGGTGTGAGCCATATTTCTAAAACTCTTAATTGTGTAAATACATCTTCCAAGTATACTTTTTATGGTGTGAGCAATGTTTGTAAAACTTTTATTGGTGTAAATAAATATTCCATGTATACTTTTCATGGTTGTAAAACTTTTATTTGTGTGAATACATATTATAAAAACTGTTATGTTTGCGTTTTAACCTCTACACGCCCTCACTCCTATCCTATAAATACAAGCTTATTTAGCTTACAAGATCAGTCTCAAACATTATGGACAATTTGAAACATCCGTTTTCGGCCATCAACAGCGGCCCTTCAGGCTGTTAAGAGTCACATATTGTAGCCGACTTTATCCGTGTCTTGGACACAATGTGTGATGTTAAATTTGATCAAATTATCTGGTATTATGCTTTTTGGCAACCGGGATTCGAACAAGACGGATCAAGTACCGACGTCATATTCTGAAAGGGTTTGCCGGAAATGTATGACACATATAATGATTCTCCACAGCTGATTATCGTGAATAACCTTATGCGTGAAACTAACGAAGTTATCGTCGATATTTTCACCAAAGGATGCCACCATTAAAATATTGGTGTCATGTACCTTCCACAAAATATATTCCAACAGGGCAAAGGCCAAAGAGACGCTTCCTTAAACGCACATCATATCGTGCTTTTTAAAATTCCCAGAAATAAAGCTTAGAATCAACACTTTGCACGTCAATTCTGTCTTGAAAACCCCTGTGTTTTACAAGAGGCTTACGCTGATGCTACAATACTCCTCACGGGTATATATTGTTAGATTTCAAGCAATGTACACCCGAATGGTTCAGATATAGAACCCACAAAAATGTCGAGTGCTGTGTGTACTTATCATGCAAAAGCTTAAAAACACTGATATTTCCAGATTACAGATTAATTCATAACAATGAATCCCAAAGTGCTGAAGAAAGCCCCTCTGCTGCGTACGATGCATCTTATGAACACGCAGTAACGTGTCACCTTGTTGAAAACAGCAAACAAAAGACTGATTGACTCTGTTTGAGAGTGTGCCTACAACACTTTAAAAGGGCGGGTACCGTTGAAAAATGTCAAAAAACAAAGATACGTGCTCACAAGTAGGTGTTGCGCAATTTGGTCAAACGATGAAAATGCTGGGAGATTAAGAGATAGATACTCGTTTAGAAAAGAGGAGCGTTACTGCTCTTTATTTTAGCTCCATTAATCAGTGGTCTTCTGTTTCCTTATTCAACAAGTAGATAATGGAACACACGAAAAAGTGGATATTGGTGTCCTAAGAAACATAACACCGTTACGAGCAAAGCCCACCAACAAGCGGCATCGGTCACAGGTCTAGTGGTCTCCAAGCTAGACAAGAAATTGAAAAAAATCCTCGCTTCAAAACTTGACGACATGTCTAAATGTACTTTATACCAAAAATTGCACTGCACTTATCTGCACTTTATTAAAATCCTTCCTCGGCTTGAAAATACCACCACAACAGCCCCTGAAGTGTCTGTACTTCCCATCCATGCAGTACTCATTACTGTACCCGTACATGTACGTAAAAAGCTGAACTTTTACTAGAACATATAATTCCCGAGACTGTGTATCTTGGGACGCAAACAGGGAAGTGAGCATTCACGATTCGCCTTTCATTGGATCTAATATTGTGGATTTATTCAACGATTTGGTCAAAGCAAGAATACATAGCGAGCAGTCTGGTTGGCAAGAGTTTCTCACGGCGCTTCTAAAAATTAAATTTCCCGAAATAATTTATTTTAAATCCGAAAGGTTTGGCGCCCCTTAGAGATCTTTCATAAAGGCGTCCAAGAATGATCCGGACAAAGTACGAGAATGACTTCGTGCGCAGGACGCTTATACCTTACACATACCTGTGATAAAAAAAAATTACACGCAACAAGTATATGGTGCCATACATTGACGATCTCTGGCAAGCTGATCTCAACAAGTTGCGCAGTCTCGGAAAATACAATGACTGTACCGTGTACTTGCTCACTGTCTTCGACGTGTTTAGCAAGATGAACTAGGTGATGATTTTTCCATCCAAGACGGGGAGCGTCGTAAGAAACTCCTTTCGGGACATTTTCAAACATCATGGACGTAAACCTCTAAGTTTACAGAAGGACATGGGGACAGAGTTCACGGAAATCTAGTACGAAAATTTCTCAATAAAGAAGGCGTGTATTACTACACCACTTATAATCTGGAGATGAAGGCAAGCATCGTGGAATGATTCAATAGATCTCTGAAAGGGCGCATGTGACACTACTTTATCAAAACTAACACATATTGCTATGTGGACATCCTCCAAGATCTCATCGACGCCTACAATGGCGCAAAACATTCCAGTATCAAGATGGCACCTACAGACCTTTCAGACACCTATGTGCTTCAAGTCAAAGATAATATGAACGGCAAGCGGAGTTCAAACTCAAATAGTAAGCCAAAAATAAAAGTCAGTGACACTGTTCGTATTAGTAACTCCAAAATGCTGTTTGAAAAGTGATACGAAACAATTGAAGCAAAGAAACTTTCAAAGTCAGCAGTGCCATGTTGCGATAACTAGTCGTCTACAGGCTGACTTATCTTGACGTTAAGGAGGTGGAGGGAATATTTTACGAACCCAAATTGAAACGCGTACGTCTCAACAAAACTTTTAAATTTGATAAAAATACTACGTGTCAAAGGTAAATGCACCAGAAAAAAGTGAACGTACAGTGGAAAGGTTACCCCACCAAGTTTAATCCTTGGATTCCTGCTAGTTACGTCAGCGCCCTACCATGAAGGACCAGTTCTACATCACTTTACCAAGCGACAGATACATGGAATATTTCCTGAATAATGCCCTCGAGAATTTCGCCACGCAACTACCCTACCGTCTTACACTCGAAGTACAATGGGAAGTCGCTCTCACCAAATTCCAATATCCATGTTCTTTCACCACCGTACCCGAGGGTCAAAATAGTGTGGGGTACAGCAAAGTGGATGCTAACGCGTCGAGCAAATATTCAATTATCATACACCACCTGAAAATTACAGCACTATCAATGAATTGGTCAAAGCCCTAAATAATGTAGAAGCATATAAAGGGGATTCCGGAGTCATATTCAAGTACACAAACCCTAACAAAAAAGCGGACGTAGTTTCTTCTTCACCAAATATACAGCTGCTGACTCTATCAAGTCAACTAAGTATACAGCTCAGTTTCGATCCTTAGACTAATCTGATCAAAGTTCCAAAGTCACCGTACGCAGCCAACATTCTACTAGACTTGTCCTCGCAAATGTACATCTACACGGATATCGTCGATCCTCAGATCGTGGGTGACATTGTGGCACTACTTTGTTACATTTAAGACAATCCGGTGACCGTCGCGGGAAACTAACCCTCTGAGCCACCACGACCTCCTTCTCTGAGATAGAGGTTGAAGAAATCGCTCTCAGATGGCGCCCTTGCCAAAGTAAGAAAAATAACGTGCACTAAAGACAATATACTTAAATATTATAATGTAATCTAAATAATACCTTAGTTTTTATAAGTTTTATTGTTATTTCATTTATATACTAGAATAGCAAAATTGTTATTTTTAAGAATTAGATAAGTAACCATGTACATAGTTAGCACTAAGATTTATTCATCAACATTATTTCACATATGTAATTAGATGTAAGAAAAAACAAGAACGAAAGGAGAGAGAACCAGTAAACGGGAGTACAATTATGTAACTATCTTCGTTGATCTTCTTCTAACGAGTTAGCGCTCCGGCTGCTCCTCGCTCCCCTCACTCCACGAGTTAGCGCTTCGGCTGATCCTCGCCCCCCTCACTCCACGAGTTAGCGCTCCGGCTGCTCCTCGCTCCCCACCCCACGAGTTAGCACTCCGGCTGCTCCTCGTGTCCGACCCTCGACTCTCCTACGACAACTCTCTCTTCCCTCCCCCTCTAATCAGTTCCCAGTGTCCACGACCCGATTACGCTCGCGACGCGCAACCCCGCAAACCAACGCCAGCTCTGGACCTTGAACGCTCCCCGCCCGCTTCTATCGACTGGGACGCCCTCCAGTGGGATTTCGCGGAGATCCTCCGACAGTAAGTGTGTTGCGAAACAAAAGAAAAACGTAACAACTTTTACGTATCGTCGGTATCAACAATGTAAACAATGTCTACGGCATACATAAGACAGTTAGGTATGATACGTTGCAATAGGTGCTAGTACTTAGAAGGGAAATTGTAAGCCCGAAAAACATTATAATAACACACACTGGTGAATTTGTACCATTCTAAGTTTTAAAAGTGTCTATAAAATTTCATTTTCGACGCTGATCAACATAAACTGTTCCTACCAATCATACTATGTCAACCAGGCTAGAACAGAAATATCTTCGAACTACCACTGTGTTCCCTATCAATGTGGGCACGGGATAGGAAGTTTATTCAGCGGTATTTTCAAGAACATCGTACCATTGATGAGAAGTGGCACTAAAGCCATTGGAAAACAGGCGCTTCATACGGCTTCATATGCTTTCCAACGTCGCCAATCAGCAATCGTCCTTTCAAAGAAGCTCTATTGCAGCGTGTCGTCGAGGCTGGAACAAACCTGAAACGTAAGGTGGAGCAGAAGACCAACACACTTATGACCGGCTCAGGCTATAAAGGGCGCCGTAAGAAGCACCGACGTCAGTCTTCTGTCATTGCCCTACATAAAAAGGTCAAGAAAGAAGTGGTGGATATTTTCATTTGAAATGTCATTTTTACACCCCAGTCATGAGAGTTTTCCAGCTGTGAGTTCAATCTTTTTTCCGTCCCACTCACGCAAATCTTTCTTGAAATTGGTCAATGGCTACAATACAAACCTGTCTCTTTCCTCACCAATGATCACCCATAGAATTTACAGTTGCCATTCAAGGCTAGTTCTATATCGATATTTTACAGACTATACTCTTTCTCAGAGCAGCCATCATGAAACTTGACGATGGTGCTTTTACTGAGGTGGATCAAATCCCTCCCGTCAACAACTGGTTGCATTCTCTATTCACACAGGTGTATGTGTTTTTAAACCAAAAACTAGTCTCACCACCCAGCAACACATATACTTATAGATCGTACATTGAGAGGCTGCTCAATTACAACAGTAACGCAAAATAACACATTTGACTTGCGGTCTGTGGTATTCATACAGCCCCGGAACCTTTGAGGAGGGTAATGCCAGCAACAAAGGATTTGAGACCCATCGCATTCTCACCGCAAAAATTATTACGGTAGATCCTTTGGGGTATCTACACCATGATGTGTTTAACCTAGAGAAATACCTTTTGAATGGCACCGAACTCAGAGTAAAGTTGGTCCTTTACAGAGATGGGTTTAGTCTTATGGCCGTCCTTAAACTCCCTCACTTTAAGGTTCACATCGCTGAAGCCGGCCTTCTAATGCAACGTGTCAAAGTAGAACATTCTATACTGTCGGCACCTGCCAAGGCATTAAACGTCCATCCCTCAAAGTATCCCATCACCCACGTGGAAGTTAAAACACTCTCATTTCCTACGGCTGTGCAAGGGAAATTACTGGACAACGTATTCACCGGAAAGTTACCTAAACGATGCATTGTGGGATTTGTATCAAATGCTGTGTTTAACGGAGACGAAATCAAGAACCAGTTCAACATACATACCTACGGCATGAACCAATTCTCGCTGGACGTAGACAGGGAATAATTTCCGCCGAAACAGCTACAGCCCGATTTTTCAAACGGAAACTATGTCATGTCCTACCACACACTGTTTTCTGGAACGGGTATCCATTTCATGAACGAAGGTGGCGAAATTAAACGAGAAGCCTTTCCTAGGAGATGTAATCTCATTGCTTTTGATCTCACACCTAATCTCTCCGCCCACATGACATCGAATTGGAATTTGAAGAGGCACGGCTTACTGAGCATCTAAGTGAGCTTCGCTAGTTCTCTAACCGAAATCGTCAACAGTATCATGTACGGAGAGTTTGCCAACATCATCACTATCGGCAAGGACAATAACGTCTTGACTGATTATGGGAGTAAATATCAGCGAATTCCCGCCCCTTACACTCGTCATTTATATCATGGACGTCATTATGTATTTCCAGAGCTTCATCGGTGACAACAGAAAGTCTATCATCAAGGAACTCATTGTTTTATCTGTATTTGGTACATTACTTTATTATTGGGTGTTAAAATCCCCGTACGCTATCGAGGAAATTTCACCCGCCAATAAAAGCAAGCTTACTATATTGTCTATAAACTGCATGGTATTCCATGGGATATTGGTGATGTGGATTACAGCCTGCTTGAATCCCTCATCTCCCGTGCAAAAATGCGTGCAGAAACCGTCTACGTCAAGGGTTATAAAAGAAAAGTTTCTAGTCAAATACACACCTACACCCGAAGTAGATCTGTACAACAGAGGTTGTTCGTCTTTGAAAATACTTAAATCAGGCTTCACTAAGTGCATTGAACTTAGTTTCGTATGGAATTTCTGTTTGGTCTCCATCGTTTGGGGACTTCAAGTTTGGATCATTGAAGTTGGACACGCACACCATAAGTCGTGCGCTGAAAACAACCCTGTGGTTCCGTTCTGTACAGTCGGGTGTTTTACCTGCTGATCAACTACCTGCAAGAATAGCTCAACCTGCCACTCTCGTTATCAATATTGATCCACACACTAAGCTTGGGTTGCTTTGGGTCGCCATCTTTAGGGACAAGAACGGCGTGGGAGAATATTTTGACAGTTATGGTTTTACACCCCGTATAAATTCACATCTGGCATTTTTACGAAAAAACACTTCCCACACGTCTCATAGAACCTTACAACTTCAAAGCATCACGTCAGACGTTTGCGACCATAACTGTCTTATATATCTTCTCTATAGCGCTCAGAACATTCCGATGAAAACTTTCCTAACCCTATTCACGCCCACCAGTCATACAGACAACGACGCTAAGGTGGTTAGTTATTACAACACATTTTTCAATATTGTAGATTCCTGCCGCCTCTCAAGAGGCTGCGTACAATCAGCGTGCACCTATAAAAGGGGCATCCCGATGGCTGCGCGCCATAACCATAACATTCGTAGAAGCGAACAAACATCATGGAAGGTCAAGACGTTTGCAACCGCAAAGAAAATTCGGTGAAACCAATTACCATCACCAGTATTTTCAACACTTTGTTCCCGCTGGACGAGGTCGACGTCAAACGAGTCATGAGCGTCAAGATCAACTTTACACCCTATGTCCAGCTAGAACAATGTGGGTGTAACCGTGCGGTGTTTAACCGTATATGGTGGCAAGAACTGGGTAGCTTCAAGTCAATCATATCAAGTTTTTCATCAACACGCAACCCCTTCAGAAGATTAGTCTGACTCTTCATGAAATTTCTCTAAGACGCATGTGCGGTGACCGTATGGCCGTCGTCAGCGACATACAAGACGCTGGACTCAAACGAATTGCCTATCTTGCACCTAGCTGGGCACGTCTTTGTGAAGTGTGGGACCTCATCGACGTTGCCGTCGACCACCGGGATATGTGGTTGACACCCATCACACGCTATGGCAACGATTTGATCGACACACTCGTCGTGGATGTATGCGACACGCTAACAGAATCAGTGGATGTCTTTGATCTCGAATAGCCTAAGGTGGAAATGCCCATCAGAAACCTGAACCTTATGAGTGCTTCCTACTATACACGTTAAGCTATTGGTTTGGATTGTGAACTAAAATAATTTTACTAACACATCTAGGAGACACTGTAGAAAAACGTATGAACGAATAAATGAGGCATTCCTGTAAAATTGTGTAATAAATTTTATGTATGATATCTGTGAAACGTTTAATATATCTCTGTAAAACCTTTAATGTTTAATAAATATATGTTTTGTAATATCGTGTTTTATTCACGCAAAACCTTTCTGTCCCCTTACACGTAGATACGAGTCTCGACTTGTCGAGCCGTTAAACTGTCAACAAATATGAACAGGGTCAATGATCTCTTGTACTAGCTCATGGGTTCAAGGTCATGATCTATTCTTGTCTTGCCTCAAAACTGGCGCCAGTTATCAGGGAAAAAACCCATTGTGACATCATTCAAGGTAGTGTCCTATTTCTGTCTCGACTTGTCTTGTCAACTTTCCAAACTGGCGTCAGTCATAAAGGTTGCGACAATGCGACGACGTCATTGGGAAATTTATTGTCGAGGGGAGGGTTGCCAGAGTCAATGACCTAGCTCATGGCTTCAAGAACACGATCTATTCCTATTCTGTCGAGCCACTAATCTGGCGCCAGTCATCAGGGAAAACCCTTTGCGACATCGAGGTCACGATCTAGTCTTGTTCCGACTTGTCTTGTCGACCCGCCAAACTGTCACCTGGTATGAGACACTGGGAAAAAACCCATTACCACATACAGTGTGAGAGAGGTGGTTGTGACACATACCTCTAAGGAGGGGGTAGTGAGGGGAAGTGAAAGGGGCCTTACGGCTGGGAATCATCTCTCACACTCTTCGCTACGCTGCTGTCAGAAGAGCTTCATGCTCCGTGTTCCTTCCATTGACGAGGGAGGATTGCCCGACGCCGAGGACTGCACGCCAATAAATAAATAAAAAAACTCCAACATCCCGTCTTAATCCTATGACGATAAACTCCCCACACCATTATAATCTCTAACGGCCTGTCCGAATCCTACCCAGACATAAATAACCAATGAGCACAAATAAAAAAGCAATTAGCATGCATAAATAACCATTGAGCACATATAAAAAAGCAATGAATACAAACTAAAAAACAAATGAGACAAGAATAAACAAGTTTGGAACACTGGAAAGGGGGTAAGGAAGAGGGGTGATAGTATAGATGGAAGGGAGGGGAAACTGACAACCAATCAGATAGCGAGGGGGCGTGGTCACGTGATCAATTTCAACCCATCCTGGCCTGTGACAGCTAGGCGTGCTAACTATTTATACCTTCCTATATTGATTTTGTACCCAACATGATATTTAACTGATTGGCACATCATTATAAACTACTATAGGAACTACAACCTTTAACTTGACCTGATGATACCATTATAGGTGGGATCAATAGAGACATTCTAAATATTTAAATACAATAGTTTGTAAAATTTACCTAATTTAAATATGCTGGAAAAATTGGTAGTTTAACCATAGATTTTTGCATTCACACAATTTTTATGGCGATTAAAATATATTACTTATCAAGTATATTTTCAATAGGCCACTCGAGTAATAGTTTTACAGCTATGGGAGAGAGCTTAAGAAAATACATGCTATAAATGTGATATAATGATAGTACCATAGGGTGACACGTTAGCTCAGTCACTAGCGGGATTATCTACTATGCTGAGGGCCTTGGAATCGATTTCTGGCGGGGGTGCCATATTTATTATTTGATCAATTCTCGACCTTCTTCTGGATGTTGTATAGGTCTGAAAATTAAATAATTTTATTTAACCGTGGAAACTTGCCGTATTCCTAAAATTATCAAATATTTAAACAATATAATCAGTGTAATTGTAACCATTTTAGAACCACTTCACTTTTTGCGTTTGATACTTTAGGTAAAGTGCAAATATATATCCATGCTTTCATAATTACCATTTATGCACACATTGTATTAAACTCCATTCACGGTAGGAATTACTCTCTGAAAGTTCTTTTTTTCTACTAATATTATACTATATCATAGATTTCTGGTAGGGAAAAATGCCTTTAAGAAAACAATTCCTACGGTGAACGGACTTTATCTATAACCTAGGCCTAACGAATTTGATGAGATTCATCCAGATTATTTGAAATGTAGATAATCACAACATTTTAATCTCAATAATTAAAATGTAACTAGTCAATAAAATTTATCATGCAGATCATCTCATATGAACAAAGATCTAAACTTTAATTGAAAGTAAAATATTCATACCTCTAACTAAACTATAAATTAAATGTACAAAATAGATAATTTAATTGAAGATAATAATTGCAGTTTTCTCTAAATTGAAGATCGTTAAACTATTTTTTCCATGTGGATATGTATTCTTGTATGTAAGCTTTACCAATTTAAGTTCTATAAATCTTTCTTTTTCTGTATTAATTCCTTTTATGTATTAATAATGACTAAACTGGTTCTAATAGCTAAGACATTGAAACACTAAAAACTGCCTAAATTACTAATTATTTTCGTCATGAAACAAAATCTTTATAAAATGGCTGTAAAAAGTACTTTCAAGTGTTAAGTGTTTATTTCATCATTCTTGATATGCAATGTGTCGAAACCTTTAGGCGATCGCTTACAGCCATTTATGGTTTATTAGATTGTATATTCTGTGTTACTGATTTTGGAAAACCCCTAACATAAAACTAAACATAAAGCCTATCTGCCTATATATTACATTATAATCATTCTTGGTTTTGAAACTTGACGTTTTCCAGGTTTTGATGGAAGGAACCATTGTTTATTATTTCAATAATTCTAAATAAATATATATCTATATATCTCTTGATTCTTTACAGTTCACAATGATCACAAATCGAAAAATGACTACAACATATTTAAACCATTAAAAAACCCCGGCAGTGATATAAAGATCAATATCACTACAATATGAGGCTAACTATTTCAAGAGACAACTTGTGAATGAATGATCGTTCAAACAGAAATCTCGCATGGGCTGCAGAGTACTTGGGTTTCTGTGATAAGGCAGCCGGAGTAGTTGATGTGTGTTGCGCGAACTCTTGAGGCGGGTTATCATCACCTGTTCTTGTCAACTAAGCTACAATTCCATACAAAGTTTTGATCTCATAAGCCAACTTGGAATTTCAATGCATATTTTTATGTCATACGGAAATAAAGTTATTCAGTAAAACATTCCATATTTAAGTCTGAATATGTTTTGTAGTATTAAGTATACATATATATACATATATATACATATATATATATAAATCGTATGAATACTAATATTTATAGATGAATTAGTATCAATAAACATTTGTTGAATTGTGTTGATTTTGAGGGTACTTTAAGCATATGTATGTAGAGTATGCTTGTAACTACGGTAAAATCCCAGCTTCATCAAATAGGTATAGTATTAAAGATACTACGTTTCAATATTCAGATTTTTATTTCAAAAAGTGTGGCCTAAAAATAGTGTCGGAAAACGTAAAAATTGAAGTTTCTTACCCTCATAGCTAGCTAATAAAAATACATAAAAATATATTTATGGCGTGTAACATTTCAGAGAAGAAAAGTCTTTAGAATGGCAAGGAAAAAATCTGTACCGATAGCCTTAAGTTGTTACCATTGTTCTGAAAAATAATTTCTAAGAGTAAGTCCCACAGTATGATATATCTCAGAAACAAAGTCTGCCATTTGTGTTAAATGAGCTATACACTTTTCTACACAGTTTTTACAGTATTACGATAGCAGCATTTGAATTACCCATTCATTTATTTTACCCTCTTTATTTCCTCTTTATTTCTCTACAATAAAATAAAATTACATATTATACATTTATTCATACCCCTACTACCTGATTTGTCTCTCCTAAGCCGGATGACCTGGAGTGACTATGCATTTGATGACACAATACGTGCTTTTCCTTACTCCATTCAGTCCATACCCTTCATTCTCATCCCCTATCAAAACTGTTCTCTTCTTACATCAAGATAGTATGCAGACAGTCACTTCTAAAGCTTTAAGAGCAAAGGAGTGCTTTATGAGTTAAACCATAGCTTTTATAACGGTGTTACAAGGACAAGTTGCGAGATTACTGTGACCGAGTCACAACATGGAAGGGAAATGATTGCATTGACTCACCAACTCTGCCTCCATTTGGCTGCTCTACGAGGCTCCACACAAACACATCACCTCACCACCCAGATTGTTTTCAACTGAGACGAGTAACCGTCACCGAAGTTACGCCTCTAAGCTGCCCCACCCCGAGAGTAAATAAGAGAAGATCGACATGCGCGGGCCCGTACGCGCCAGCGACAGTGCTGTGAAGTTAACGGCTGGTCGAGTAGCGCGAGATTTGAAATCTCGTCCAGTACATGTGAGAGTGTTCCGGAACGGTGCACTCCCCTTTCCCCTTTTTCCTGCCTTGCTTCCCGCGCTGTGAGAACACGTGACTCTACCTTGGTGTATATAATGGCAGGACTCTATAGCCATGACACACATTTCTCCGCACTCTCTAGGTGAGACACTTAGTGTCAATTTATATTTGGTTTACTTGTATCAAAATTCTGTTTGGTTATCGACGAATTCTAAATTACGTTTTGGACGATATTTACTTATGATTTAACTTAATTTATTATATATTAGAACTGCGATTTTGTAGAGGTCATGACGGCGCAGTTTGGACTTAGAGATATTACTATGCTTGCAAATGTATCTCATCCGCTTCACGGATCGTTTAGGGACTGTTAACACCGCCACGTTTGGTGTGCGGAATGTTTAGTTATATTGTACCTTTTGGGTATTTGGGTAAAATCCTGTGGGACGGTTTCGTTACTGTCATTATTGGGGGATTGAGTTTCCATAGATTTGAACTTTGTTGGTTATACCTGGGGTCGTGAACCCGGGCTCATAGCGTGTTAGTATAGTTTATAG
This sequence comes from Timema douglasi, assembly GCA_901482245.1. Taxonomy (NCBI): domain Eukaryota; kingdom Metazoa; phylum Arthropoda; class Insecta; order Phasmatodea; family Timematidae; genus Timema; species Timema douglasi. The sequence goes on from CABEEJ010004208.1 coordinate 55,490, forward strand.
CTAGATTATTCTAGTTTAAATGATCCATCTGTGTAATGGATCTTGGTTCAACTTGTTGGGCTTTAGAATGGGTGTGATGGTAACCCTCTTTGGGAACTCTAGGAACTCTTTCTTATTCATAAGTGATTGGGGAGTCGCCGATGGTGAACAGTCTAGGTCTAGTGTTTATTGTTAGTATGCGGGTTATGGTTCCTATGCTCTATTATTATCATCATCATACATTACGGACTTGTATGAAGGTCAATTTAAATGTTTGTTAATGCTGTGGGTCCCCTCGGCAGCCATCTTATTACTTGGGGTCGTGCCCCATTATTTGTTTGTATATTCTTTACTATGGCCTTGTTTTGCCGGCGCCTAACTCTGGGCATGTCCCACTCTTTTCTCTTGGAGTATTGTTATTGTTGAAAATAAATAAAACTCTCTTGTGACCAACCTGACTTTTATTTGTGATATAAATAAAGGGGGGGCGGAGTTACATTACAATTGGAAAGAAATACTCACCCGTCAACCTGCTTAGAACATCACACCTGCGCACCGTTGCTGACTGCGAGTTCCCTGGTCGTACATCAACATCGTACTAAGGTGGGCTGCGAGACCACAAATCGCCGCTACGATGCCACTCCCAAGAAAAGAGTAAGGAAGGGGTTGGCCTTCCTTGTTCCCCTCCACCTGAATTGTTATCCAAGCATATGCCTTAGCGCCGAACCTTACACTCGCTTCCAGTTCCATGTCGTACTCTCCCATAGCCTTTTAATCCTCTCTACCTTTCTCCTTACCGTCCTTTGATTTACTTTCTGGGTCCACGTGACAATACTCTAAGTACTATACATTGACATAGTTTGTTGGTATTGGCACTCATTATTTCACCGTCTTCATCGCCACTTTAGCAGATATGGTCTACTCATTTTTTCTAAATTCCCTTTTGGGCTTATATTTAATCTTTTCAAAATTACCTGTTTTGACGTTAAATTAATAACTCTTCAAAATGTTGACTTTTAACTTAGAATGCGTTATTAGAATTTAATTAATGGGGTTATTATGGAGCCATTTTTCATTCATGACTTGTACTCTTTAGAGAAATTATGTCTCTAGCTTGAACTAAAGTTATTTTATGTTTCACCACTTGACGGTTGTTTTTCTTAAAGATGGTTTGGCGAAGATACTTGCCGCGTGGTTTGCTAATAAATGGCGTTGTTTACTATGATCAATAGTAAATTATTTACTTTGTATTCAGGTCGCCAAACTAATAGCGTGCCGTTTGTTAAAGAGCTACTTAATGGCCAAATTATTCAAAATAATGTTAGAGATAGTCCTCGTTCAATGAGAGGTCATTATTAAACGTTAGTGTAATATGTTTATACCTTAAATTATTCTCTTTGCATTCATATCGCTAAACTAATAGCGTTCCATTTGTTAAAGATCCACTTAATGGCGAAGTTATTTGAAATAATGTTAGGTCTTTATCAAACATTAGCGTATTATGTTTATACCTTAAATAATTTACTTGGGATTCAGGTCGCTAATCAAGTAGCATGCCAATTTTTAAAGAGCCACATGTTAGCCAGATCAATTTTATTAATGTTAGCGAATGTACCCATTTCACGAAAGGCCATTATAATGTGGTTAGTTAAATTTCGCTGGAATTATATTAGAAACTTTGCTCTTAGGGCTTTTCTGGCTCCACCATTACTTAGAATTGCTATCTCCGTTCACGCTTGTTGCTACTTAATAAGCGCTGTCCCTTAACTATCCCTGGCATCTTGCCGAATAAACATTGTAAGCTCGATACCTTTCAATCACTTTGTAAATATTGAATTATTATGTTTCTTAAGTTTGAATACAATTTACTCTTGTTATCCTTTGCCTATTATTTCTCCTTGGAGAAAAAAAAATAATGGGGAGGGGGAAACTTTATAAGCAAAGGAGTGCTTTATGACCTAAATCATAGCTTTGTGAACAAAAGAGTGCTTTATGAGATAAACCATAGTTTGTTAAAGGGAAAATAAGCAATAAAAACTCTTTTTTAACAATTATATTTTTAAAAAACATATACATAAATGTAATCATCGTTTTAATAAATCTTATCTTATTATTGGTGTGTTGATAATCTACCTTGTATTTTTCATCTGTCATGAATCATATTTGAGTGAATTAGCCCTTTTATGACTCATTTGTGTTTATTTATTTTATGTTTATCTTGATTAATAATTAATTGTATACATTTTTTATTCCAAATGAAAGTTTGAATTTAATTTCAATCTTTATTTTATCAGACGTTCCCTTTCTAAGATTTCTTATTGGATTAAAAATGACACGGTAAATATTTATAATAAATTGAGGAGAAAAGTTGATTGTGGTGGGGAAGAGAAGAGTGTCAAATTCTATTTCAACCATTTTTTTCACTTTTCATTATTGAAATGGTTATTTGTTTCAAAGTTATTAAGTATGTTTTTTGTTTCAGGTTTTCTTCAGCTGTTACTACTTATAGTGTTCATTTACTGATTACATAAATATAATGTATAGTTTTTATTTATTTAGAAGAGTTGGGTCGAATCCACTATTTTAAGTATCCGAATCTTCAATTTACTTTAGAATCCTAAATTCGAATCAGAATTTTGGAAAAAATTATTAACTATAATTATTATTAGTTGTGTACCACTAATATGCAGAAAAAAAAGCTATAAACAAATTTCTAATAAAAAAATATTTTTTTAAAGATTTGAGTCTCAAATTCCAAATTTTCTCGAATCCTCGAATCTCAAATATCTTAAAGGATTAGAGGGATTCCTAGTACTTAGTATTAGTTGTAAAACTTAAATTTATAAATAATGCTGCTTTTTTTTTGTATTTGATAAGATTATAAATGAAAATTATTAATTGTACAATAATTGAAGTAAACTTGAAATAACATATGAGACAATAGGAAACTGATAGTATAATCTGTACAAAGTCCAAATAAAATTTTGTTGATTGAGTAGGGATGTTTGATCTTGGATCGTTCTTTTCGAATATAGCTTATTTACTCTCGATTAATCGAATTTTTAGATGGATTCAAAGAGCTCAATCTTATTTATGTATCAATTTTTTTAACAATTTCAAAAAGATCGAAAGAAAATATAACAGTGATACAGGAGCATTTGGTTGATTATAGGATATATTTGTTTGATTATTGGTATTAGGAACATTTCGAAACTCATGTTGGCAACTCTGGGCCACTTATTTGACTTTTGTTAAAATGAACTTAAAGTGGTAGATAAGTGAATAATCCGCTGATGTTCTCTTTATGTTCATGTTCTTTAAATGATTACACTTGTAAGGTTATTAGCCCCTTTGTTGAAGCCACATTGTAAGGATTAGCTTTGTCTTGTTTTGGGTCCCTTGCAATCTTACATTCTTTTGCTCTTTTGATCAATTAATACTGACGTCATTATATATATTTAATCTTACCTGCAGTAAAATAAAAAATGACGTCAGTATTATACATATATATATGCAGTCATGCAGAATTAATTTACTTTATTTTGATTGTAAAAACATTTGTCTAAGATTTATTATAAATGTTTGTACACGCGACAGCTTAGCGTTGAAATTATTAGAGATTAGCGCGCGTTTTACTGCAAGGTTGGAGGCCGAGTGGGGAAAGGAGCCTTATTTTCTGGTAAAAAGTTTGAAAGTAATCATTCCGGAAGGTTATTTCTTTCCTTCTATTGCACCATGTTTCCATTAGCTTCCGGAAAGGAGGGAGAGAAACAAAGTTTTCTCGGAGTAGTTGTGTTTCCCAAATATTCGAAAAAAGGGTGGGGGACAGTGAACAAAAGAGCAATTTTGGCTGGCGACAAAAAGTCGTTGTAAATAACAAAATAAATAAATGATCACCCAGGTGTGCGAGAAGATTTTCTAACACATGTGGATACATTGAGTTTAATTTTCTGAAATTATTCATTAATTGTAAATATAGCAAGGGTGGGCACTTTTGATTTGGATTATTTTGAAATGAAAATCAATACTGTTAATATATTTATTGTGACGTGATGGCTGACGAGTCAATAGCTTAGAAGTATTTCATCAAACTCCCATTCGGTGTAAAGTGTAAAATATGTAATACTGATATAAAAACGACCGACAACACATTTATGTAAAAATTTGAAGCGTTTTAATCTTTTACAAATGGGAACCAATATTAAAACAGTGAACTAATTACTTTAAATACAATTTAATCTTAATTTTTGAGAAAATATACTCTCATATATAGTGGCTTGGACTAACATGTCTCCCAAGATATAATTTTTAGTAATGCTGAACACTCACATTATTTGCAATAAATTAATATATATACTTACTGTCCTTTAACACAAAATTTTGAAAATAAATTAATCCTGCTGATAGTGGGTATGCATACATCTACACTTCCATCAAGCTAGTGGTTCCCAGATTTGGGACACACCCACCCTCAAAGCCCCACAAAAAGGTTTCCTCAAGAGGGATGCCAACAAGTTTATTTGGTTTTATTAGAGTCAGCTGGCCTCAAATGTATAGCCTGATTTTCTTACAAGGAACCTTCTGAACACCCCCCGTTTTGGGGGCTTCAGTGAAAATTTTCGATAACCAAATACTGTTGCATCTTTTTGAGTTAGGGGCTACTTGCCTGAACTATTTTAGATTTCTAAATCTACTGGTTTTAGAAAGTTTATCAACTTTTTTTTCTGGAACCACCCCTTTCCTTATTCTTGGGGGCCCCTTGTAAATTTTCGATCTCTAAGTATTTCTGCATCTTTTTGGGCCTGGGGCTGTGAAACTTCAGCTTCTTAAGTCTTCCGTGCTTCGAGATTTTTTGGAAATTCCCTATTGGAATATTCTGTCAACTAAGTGGTTGCAAAATTTCAGCTATCAGTCTCGTCTGGCCTTTTAGATTTTTTTTTATGGCTTTGGTGTTTTAGAAAACTCCCATTTTGGAGGCCCTAGTGGAGATTTTCGATGACCAAGTAAATGTGTTCGCATATTTTTGGGTTAAGCGCTACATGCCTGAAAAATTTCATCTTCCTATGTCTACTGGGCTTCGGGAGTGTTTATACTTTGTTTTCCTACAACACCACTCTCCCGTTTTGGGGGGCCCCTTGGGAATTTACCGTCACCAAATATTCCTGCACCCTTTTGGGTTAGGGTCTACCTATAGGCTATACAAAATTTTGGCTTCTTAGATCTTCTGAGTTTCGAGATTTTTTTCTACCTTGGTTTTTTGCAAATCCCCCCATTTTAGGAATCCCCACTGGATTTTTTTCTCACCAAGTATTCCTGCATACTTTGTTAGCTTGGTGCTACCTGTCTGCAAAATTTCAGCTCCTAGGTCTTTTGGGTTTCGAGATTTCTTTGGCTGGACGGGGAAACTGTTAATTGTTACAGTTGAGATTATATTATATGACTCGTTAATACCATATCCTTAGTATTAATTTGAGCTCTTGAAAAGTTTAATTTTAATTAAGCTCAAGTTTATATGAGTAATGGAAGGACAAGGGTTTTAAGAACCCTAGAAAAATAGTTTACATCTCACCCCCTTTCTTGACCACGTGCCTGGTTACGTGTAGCATAAATACGATAATACTACAATAATACACATAAGAGATTAGGATGTTTTACAAACTTATGGCATTTTTTTATTTTTCTGTTGGTGTCTTAAAAAGGTTTATTTTAATTTTAATTAAGTGTAGTGTAATAAGACATTTGTGTGTGGAGGGGGGAGCTTACCAATTGACCACCATTTAGTTGCTACGCGTCTTTCATTGTAAGACTGGCTAGTGTGGACTGGAATCACTCTTTGATGATGATGATGATGATGATGATTATGCTATGATCTTGCTCCTTTTGTGTCCTGCGCTGTGCATGTTGTACAGTAGTACTACCTCGCGGCAGATATTCACAACAGCGGCTTCAGAGAGAAAGAAAGACTCCTCTGAAATCGTGAGGTAGTCGCAGTCCGGTCCCTGACGTGAACATACTTGTTCGAAATATACTCCCACTCTTGTTTACCGTTCGTTCTTTGGACTGGTTTTTACGTTTGTATTTGTGTTTGTGTTTGGTTAGTTTCACATACATATAGTTTATCGTGTTTGTGTTGTGTTCCCCCCCCTCTTTTATGTGTTTATTTCTTCTTGTTTTAGTTTGAAACACCTGTTGTTTTATTTCCCATAATATTTTGAAGTAGAGAATTTAGTTTTTATATATATTTTTTATTGTGTTTTTTTAGTACTATAGTTTTCAAGTTTTGGTTCTGTGACGTATGTAAATCTTCCATAAGTATGTGATGAGGCTGTGCGCAACTTTAAAGCGTGGGCAGACGAGTGAAGTGAACATACCACCTCATGACACTGGCATAGTGGCATGTACTGACTGCTTCAAGTTCTTGGCAACCGGCACAGCTGCTTCAAGGTAATGTTCGCTTTCTTGTCTGACATTTGCCTACACACAGTGGTCGCTGTTAAAAAAAATAATCATTTTTCTAAGCAAGCTGTTGACGTCCCGACGTTAACGAAACATACCGACGGGCCAAATAATAGTTTCCCCTTCGATGAATCTAAAACATGTTTAGGCTTACTTATTTATTATTGAGGAAAAAATCTTTAATTATTTTGTGGTAACAAAAATAAAATATTATTTTGTCTTGGTTTGATCCTCAAAAGTAGTTTAAAAATAGTAAACATAAATTGAAAAGTAGTACCGACAAAAAAAATCGTACCATATTTCTCCCACATCTGTCAAAAGAACACAGGGCTTGGCGTATGAGTACACTCACGTCACTCTTTTGAACCCCCAGAAAAGGCCTTTACTTTGTAGATCCGACTTGGAAATTTTATTTTCATTGGGATAGGGTCGACCCGACCGTCTAGAGAGCAAGCGACAATGGAATTGTTAATGTGACTATGACATTATTGTAGCGGCGTCATTTACAAACAGCTGTTTTAGAAATTTGGATTAAACTTGCGCCTAAAGTGAAATAATTTATTTAAAATTTTATGTTCTGCTGCTATCACTTTTGACGTCTAGCACCAATGTCGATAAAATAATAAATTGTTTTTTCAGTTTATCAGTGATGAGAACAAAAATGGTATATTCAGGACTAGCCTATTGTTCTTAGCAAACCTCTCCTCTGTCACTCCAGGGGGATAAAGGTCAGGGTTTGAATCCTAGCTGGGTGTACAAAGTGTTGTTTTTCTCTGAATAGTCACCCACTTTCCCTCTACGAAAATATGGGTAGATTTTATATTTTTAGTTCTGCCATCCTCATCCATATCTCACAAATTTAATAAAAAGGCGCGTAGCCCGGACGTGTAGTAGGACGCGTCGGAAAAATGATGGTTTTATCCTTTTTAAACAGAATAAAAATTTCTTAAAAGAGTTTAATTACATTCCTCCTGGCAAATATAACTAAATTAAACAAGTGGTATTCTTCAAATTTGAGAAATGACACGTTGACACGGGAATTGAACCCGGGACCTTAGACTTAGTACGTAAATGCTCTAAGTTTAACCACTGAAATATCCAGGAATCGCCCCGTCCCCAAGGTCATTCTTCACCACTATTTTAAGGTAGAGTCTGTAATGAACGTTCAGAAATCGTCAGCTACATATGTGTGATCAATTAAGGTCACACCATCGACTCCGGAGGGCTTTATGCCGCGAATAGTACAATTACAACTGTACGAATGCGCATATTATGATGGATCAAATAGCCAAGCTAGTATAGTTGTTAATTACGGTTTTATCTGCATCTCAATCTTCTTTGAATTGAAAAATGACGTTTCATGGATAGCTCAGTGGTTACTCATTGGCGTACTAATCACTAATCCAAAGGTCCCGCGTTCGATTCTCGTGTTCAGGTGTCATTTTTCAATGTAAAGAATATTACATTTAGATGCGGCTATCACCGTAACTAACAAATATAATAGCCTGGTTATTCAATCCATCAGAAACAAGTGGTTGTTATGTAGCACCGCCACTCTTGCCAAAGTGCCCACTTATTTGCGAGTGAATGAATCCTAAGTAACTTTTAATCTGTCAGAAAAGGTCTTCACACCGAATTAATCCAGTCCACCATTAAGTACTCTGGAAAAATATTCTAGAATATCTTCATTGTTGCGTCTTACTACCTCTGGTCTACACGCATATTTATAATAATAAAATGGTGATGGAAAAAAGATAAAATTCATCCGTATTTGCGGAGAGAGCTATTTAGGAAATAAAAACCCCACGCACGCGGATAACATTTGATCCTCGACCAACTCGTTAAAAGTTTTGTTACAAAAGTTTTCTAAGCCCTAAAATAGTATAATAAAACATTTGATACAAAAATGAAAGTGTTGAAATTGGTCACCAGCCATTAATTTCTGAGAACTACAATCTTTATTTATCCAGTATGAGTGTTAAATGCCCAAATAATGTAAAAGTGGAACGTTTAAGTTTATTTAGTGTAAAGTGATGCCCTCTCCCCCTCACTTCCGTCAGTCATCCATCACCATGTGTTGACGTGGCTCAATAATGCAAGGAGGATGTATTACTCATTGCAACGCACGGATCTCAATAACGTTACATATACCCTGATTTTGCTAGGAAGAGCACTTTAGAAAAGTCAAACATTTTTCTTTGTGGCCAACATTTACGTTATTTTACTCTATTATAAGTATTATTTTAATGATATTGTTATTATATATAAAAAATGAAAACTGCAATTATTATTATTATTATTATTATTATTATTAGCACCGCGTCTTACTACCCGTCCGGGTTATACGCACTTACGCTAACGTGTAATGGTAGGGTGATTGTGAGATGAAATGGAGGACCTACAGTTTAACGTGGAATCCGAACCACGGTGGAGGCCTGGCATTCCCCACATTCACAAGTTGTGATTAATACACGTCTTGTCAGAGGTAAAGGAAGGGTTCAGTAATCAGATAAATCTGTTCCGGGACCAAGGGTTGAACCCCGGCCCCCAGCACAAAAGTTCGAGGACACCTAACCCCTAGACAAACAGCTCACCTAACTGCAAATAACATGACTTGATGTATAATTATATTAAAATTGTTTGGTAACTTCAGTAGCTATCAGCTAATCATACTTGCATAGTAAGTAGATCTAATTGATTAAATTACTTACAAGTTAATCCTACATTTTTTAAATGTAGGAACATTAGATAGCTAGTACTCCCAAATTTAATTCACTACCTTTAATCATACTTGCATTTAAGTTAATTTAATTGATCTTGCCAAAATCAGCCTATGCTTGGTCTGAATTATTTTACTACAGCATAATTTGTCAAACCTTTGCACTCAAACTTTGTTCAAAAATGCTTTCACCTAAAAAAAAAGTATGATGTACCGGTACATACTTTCTCGCTCTTTTACCTAAACATGACGTCATATACTAATAACTCGTAAGGCAAGGTGCAAAATAATAACGTAAATAAAAAAGCTATAACGTTTCACCAAAGAGCATTAATGAGATAATTTACACTGTTACAGAAACATCACGAGAAAAAAGTTGCATCGCGGTTTACCAAAGAGAATAAAAATTGACTCCACATTCCTCAGACCTCTATTAAAAATATATATTTATCCGATTAGATTGGATATAGGCTTAGCCTATTGGAAATATATTTCTGATAAAAGGTCTGCTCTTATTTACCTGTCATAGAGAAGTAAGAGTTATGGAGCGGGGTCAGGCCGGCTCTTATTTACCTGTCATAGAAAAGTACGAGTTATGGAGCGGGGTCAGGCCGGCTCTTATTTACCTGTCATAGAAAAGTACGAGTTATGGAGCGGGGTCAGGCCGGCTCTTATTTACCTGTCATAGAAAAGTACGAGTTATGGAGCGGGGTCAGGCCGGCTCTTATTTACCTGTCATAGAAAAGTACGAGTTATGGAGCGGGGTCAGGCCGGCTCCTATTTTTGGATCCACGCAAATTAGAATCATTGGCAACTATAGTCAAATGTTCATACAAAAAACCTCATCTGACAATTGAAAAGTTATTAGATCTACTTTCACGTATTCATACATCAAGTCATATTATCTAGCCTACAGCTGTAGCTATAGATATCAAATTCTTTTTAGCACCGTGTATTACTACCCGTTCGGGCTATACGCCTATGTACTAATTACTCTAATGGTTTTAGGGAAGTGTACCCGCATTTGCATGTAGAGGAAGTGGAAAAACCATTTTGGTAAAACCGCTCACAGTACACCAGACCGATTTTCAAAATTCCATCTCCCCTTCATCGGCAGTTTAGTCTACTGCGAAGGTAGCGCCGTAGACCATGTGGCCACCGAAGCAGATAAAATAACATTAACAATATAATAAAATTGTATCAGTGTTGACCGCAACAAGAACATGTCTTTATTTTTATAAGAGGATCTTCCTACTAAAAGTGTGCTGGTCCAGTCGTTTTGACAGCAGTCATTGTTTAGCAACGACTCTCATACAGATATGCAGATGTCAACGTCAATATCGTTGTTATAACTTTTTTGACAAAACAGAATATTATCTTTTTCTCGAACAGTCGGCGAGAACTTGAGCAAGTCTCGGTCCCGCCACAGATTTATCTGATTACCAAACCCTTCCTTCAGCTCTGACAAGACGTGTATTAATCACAACTTGTGAATGTGTGGAATTCCAGGCCTCCACCATGGTTCGGATTCCACGTTAAACATCTCACAATTCCTCTAAATCCTACCTACCAGTCATTTCTACATCATTAGTGAAAATGTACATGCAGCGGCACACCCACACACAAGAAATTAAGCTTGTGTTAAATGTGATTATTGATAATGAACAATAAAAGGTACACAAATAATGGCGAGGTCACTGGGACCTCTATATAATAGCTCTACCGAGATCTGTGCACATTTTCATTCTCCCGTCTGCACACTATTACGCAAGAGCGAAGAAAACTTTTCCTTCTCATATAGCTAATACACCCTGGGCGATAAGCGTCAGATACAAGTATCCAGCGACTCAGCAAAACACCCGCGCATACACTAACAAGTTTACACCGATGTTTGCGTCTACACCGAGCAACCACATCCAATTAGACCCGTCCCGCAATGGACCCGCACCCCACTGGGTAGTTAAATGTAACCAAAAGCGAAAAAAGTTGTTGGAAAATCAGTTTTTGAGACGAAGGGAGAATTATGGTGACTTTTGGCTGTCAGACCTATCGTTGAATGACTTGTGCATATTTAAACATTTCGTAAGAATGACAACATCTGATTTCGAGGGGATATTTTGTTTGGTAGCGCCCCAAATTACAAAGCAAGATACCAACCTTAGAGCTGAAATAATTACAAAATCTGTAGTAACCATCAGAAAATTACCACCAAAATACAAAAGGAAACACGAGGAATATAAATCAACTGGATTAAATTCAAAATTTGCCCGTCTGTGCATGCGCCTGGATCGACACCGAGCGATGTTTCCCATTGGAGGTGGGAGACAGGACTCTGGCAACTTTCTTTGATTATTTACCGCTGGATACTCTAGCAATGTTTGCGTGTGGATACACTTGTTTGGCTTGTCCTATCTGGCGACTATCGTACAGTATGTACTAGGCTTTACACACGAGCAAGGTAATGTGGCTTTTAAACACTGTAAGCTAATTACTATATTCTTTACTTTCCTGTGACCCCTTGGAGGGAGAAGTATTGTGATTGTCAAAAAAATAGTATTCTAGAGTCTAGACTCTTAGAAAGTAAGCGATTTTGCCTTCCTTTCACCGATTAAAGTGTCGTTTACCGCGTTTTAATGTTTGAAAATGATAGAGAAAATCAAGCAGAGTCCAACAATACTAAATATGATAGTATGTTTTTAGAAAAAATGTAGTTACTCCCTTCTTATAAAGGGGAATTGTGCACGTTATAGATTGGTCATGGACAGAATTGAGTTCCAAATGAGTAAATATGATAAAATGACCCCCTTCAAGAAACCCTTCCCCTCAAAAGACGCTGAAATAGGCCTATTTCTCCATCGGATCTCTAGAACTCACTTGGTCTTAAGTCTTCCCAGGGTTAAGACATGTGCTACTCATCCGCCCAAAAACTTCCACGCGATAAAAAAAAAGTACTTGAGTCCTCTTAACACACTAGATAAGCAAAATATTATTATCTTCTGTGAGGCAGAAAACACCGGTCTGAAAGTGGGGTGGAGAAAGAGAGAAAAATGAAACGTTCAGACAAGGATAGCACAGTTGACATTTATCCTTGACACTATAGGTCAGGGCCACAACTTGTGTTAGTAAAAACTAAACAAACATCAGGAGGCACGGGTTTGAATCCCGACTGGGTGTTAAGCTAGTGATTTTACTAAATGGTTTTCCACTCTTCCTCTAAGAAAATTCGGGTAAATTTATACCCAATCATAGCCTCCTCGTTCGTACCACAATAGTTAAATCAAACGTGGATAGCCCGAACGAGTAGTAAGACGAGGTCACAGAGAAGGAGAGAACAGATCCCCAGCCCCTAGGTTAAAGTTGTTGCACTCCTTTTCGAGGCTTTACTCCCTCAACGT
>CABEEJ010004209.1:0-28151 GCA_901482245.1 Timema douglasi
CAGAACACAACACTCAGCACACGGAATGAGGTCACTTGCGGAGCTCCGTAAAAACACGTCCACTCACGGCAAGCGCCAACTGAATATGTTCACATTTATAATGACTTTTTGTAAATAAATTTAATAAAGTGGAACATTAAAGAACAAATTTCAAACATCGTAGTTAGGTATAATATTTTTCCAGATTTTTTTTTGTGGGACGAAATTAGGAACACATTTTTTGGTTTTGCGAAACGTGGGTATTTTTTTATATAATAACTATTGATTACACAGGTGATATGGCTTAGTTTACAGGTAAAGGGATAGTTAATGAAGATAATATAAAATTTTAGAGCTCTTATGTCAGTTAATACAGTCTCCAGGTATGATAAAGTAACTAGGGGACGAAATTTGGGCCCCTTACCTTATATTCACAATATTAAGACTTTCTCTTTATATCACCATCTTTCCCAACCTTTATTACATTCATACCTTCTTTTCTCTTATTGCAAAGATTAAGTCTTTTGTAGACCTCTGTTCCCTAAATCCATGCTTTTCCTCTCTCCACCTTACTTTCATTTTATTTCTTATTCTCTTTTCCAGAATCTTTTCATATATTTTTGTACAGCGGCACATCAGCGTTATCTCCCTATAATTTGTACACCTCTTCCTGTCTCATTTCTTGAAATTAGGCATCATAACTCCTTTTTTACAGTCTTCCGGTACCTTGTTCTGCTTCCAAACCACTCTCAGCACCCTGTATAACCATTGTATACCTATTTCACCTGCTGCACTTATCATTTCTACAGTCATTTTGTCCACACCCGGTGCTTTTCCTTGTTTCGTCCTCCACCTCTTTCCATGTTGGACCACTTTCCTCCTATTTTCTTTCTTCCTGCTCCTCTATTTCACTCTCATTCCTTTCCTCTTCCAGGTTGAACATTTTCTCAAAATATTTCATCCATATCTCCTTTTCTTCCTCTCGTGTCTTCAACGTTCTTCCACTATCATTATAACTTCTTGTCTTTTCTCTCTCCTCCTGTTTCTTACTTTGCTATATAACACCTTCTTACTTCCTTCCACGTTCCATTCCATCATTTCTGTCCAGTTTTGCATCCAATCCTTCCTGGCTTCCTGTACAACTTGCATCACTCTTTTCTTCTTCTCCCTATATTCTTCCTTTATTTCCTCATTCCTATTCTTAAAACTCTTTTGAATGCTTTATTCTTCTCTTCTACTGCTTCCTTCACCTTGTCATTCCGGTGTATCCTTCCACTTCTTCTTATTACTTGTCCTCCCACATACCTCCTCTGCCACTCCCACCACTCTTCTTAAACCTTTCCTATTCAACCTCTACACTTTGCTTCTCATCCTTAGGTATTAAGCTTTTTGCCTTTCTTGAGTACAGCTCTTTTTCTTCTTCATTTTTTAGCCTCCACGCCCTTATTCTTTTTTGTATTATTACATTTCACCTACATTCCCATCCCTTTATGTCTGCCACCAACAACCCGTGGTCACTATCTAAGGACACACTGATTATCTTGATGTTTAAGGCCTGCCTTTTCATTTCTTCATCTATGATAAAGTAGTCTATCACCAACTTTTGCGCTCCATCCCAACTGTGTCTAGTCATATTATAATTTTCTCTTTTCTGTTTATCACTTTCATTTTATTTCTTGCACATAACTCCAACAGTCTTCTACCCTCCTCGTTTCTATCTCCCCATCCTTCCTTCCCTAACACCTCCTCAAACTCTACTCTCTCTTTTCCTACTTTTGTATTCAGATCACCCATAACTATCCAACACTTGTTTTCCATATGCCTTTCTAGGTCTTCCTCAAACTTGTCTTTTTCTTCTGCTGGGCACCCTACTTGTGGGGCATACACTTGTATCACCTCCATCTTTTTTCTCTGTTATTAATTGTTATCTTCGTTATTCTATCGTTCATCCCTACTACCTCCGCCTGTAACCCTTCTCTCACTATGAAGCCTACTCAGTTTCTCCTCCCTTCATCATTCCCCAAACAATGTAGAAATAAAGCCATTCCTTATTTCTCTCGTGCTGCTCCTTCTCTGCTTGGTATTGCTTAGGCCCAGGACATCCCATCGTCTTTCGTCCATCAAATTAACAATCTTTTCCACTCTCCCTCTTTTTATATGAGGACGTAATAAAGTCACTCACCAGTCACAAATTTTAGATCATCTAATATAAAAACACTAATGAATCATTCACATTCATTATTTAAAACCATAATGTAACTTTTCATAAGTTTTGCCACCAAATAGAATCACTCATTTGATTGCAAATATATGTGACTATGCTACATCTCTTTAATCCCTGTCAAGCTCATTATTATTTTCTTTTATATTTATGACATAACTTCAATAATTGCCAATATGACAAATGTGTATAGAGAGGAAGAAGGTTCTCTTTTCATTTATCTAAGTATTTAACATGCACTTTCTAAAAGGACTGATTTTATTAGAACAGGAGAATTTCTATGAGCGAGAGCAAACAGGCCTACACATTTTTCTGGGAAAGGTATTTTTACACACCTTCCAGGGATTTTCCACACCAAAATTGATATTGTACCTTTTACTTCCCTATCAAAGAAAGTTGTGCTACAGACTTTTATCGCCCCCATAAAAATCTGTTCACCTCAGGTTTGAGCCCACAAACATCAGGTATTATGTGCGCAATTTATTCCAAGAGGACCCAGGTCAACAAGAAGGTTCTGAAATGACCTCACATTTGGCGAAATGAGATTTGATAGTTCAACGAAGTAAACAAGTTTTTGAACTCCATGGTCTGGCTTGTCATAGTTAAAATAATTTATTTACATTTAATACATCATTTATTCAGTATGTTAACATATAATGTACATAATATACTTTTAGTATGCACTGTAGTTCTTGTTATTTCCAGAACATTTGTATATTTACACGTCTTAAAGTTTGAGTTTTATGCAAGCAAACACTTTAAATAATAATAGTAATAATATATATCTAATGACTCACTGATATTAAATTTTAATACACACACAGTCCATACATCCTTATATTATAAACATCTAATTTAAAGGTTACTTTCTTTGGCTGTTAATGTAGATTTTACATTTATTTGAGGCCCTATTAAACTACACATTCATGTTAAGCAGAAAATTTGTATTATTGGTTTTTTGCTAAACTAAAATTAAATTTTCATATATTGATTATTAAAATAGATATTCAGAATGTAAATGTGATAGTAAAGATGATTTTATTGATTAACAAAAACTAACATATTTAAGACAAATTATTATACACAGAACTACTCTTGTGAATAACCTTGAAGCGACTAACTAGTAATTTAAAACCGCGTATGTACAAATGAAAACATGGCGTCCTTAAGGCATGGACACTTAAACAGAATATTCAAAAAAATACATTATGCCACAGCTATTATCGCATAAAACACTGTAAACCTAAATACCTCCAACATGTCCACTGTTTAAATGGTTTATATAACAAATGTTTAAATTATCTCTCAACTGTGTGAACTTGTTCCTCACTAATGCTTTTGTTAATAAATCTGTTAACTGATAGATGGTACAAATTCAACACTAATCTGCTTGTTTTCAACTTTCTCTTGAATTTAATGAAACTTAAAATCCATATGCTTTGTTCTCTTATGGAACTCTGGATTGTAAACCAAACGTATATCACTTTGGCTGTCTATGTATAATACAGTAGGATTACATTGGTTACATTCAAGATCACTCAAAAGTTGTCTTAACCATACCATACAATTTATTTTGAAGCAGTCGCAGCTGCTTCATACTCAAATTCAGTTGTGCTATTCATAACAAGGCTTTGATGTTGTGAGCTTGTGACAAGTGAATCATTTACACAAGATACATATCCTGTGGTTGATTTGTGATTGTCAATGTTGTGTGCAAAATCAGCATCAGAATAACCAAATAAAGTTATCATTTTTGGTGCTATTTACATATAGTAATCCAAAATTAATTGTACCAATTAAATATTTATATATTATTTTAACAGCTGACCAATGACTTTTGTTGTGTTTATTACAAAATCTACCGACTTGGTTTATAGAATACACAATATCTGGTTGCGAAACTAGCGCAAGAAATATGAGAGAGCCTACAGCTTCTCTGTAAGGTGTAGTTGGACTCATTTCACTGTCAGCGTCAACTTGACTTAGTATAGTGTGTGGATCTGGGTACACTTACACTTTTGGCATTTTCAATTTATGCAATAATTGACATGTGTACCTGCTTTGGTGTATGAACATCATTCTTTTCATTCAATCACGCTCATTTTGCTTACCAACATACACACTTGCATCACCAACTGTTATTTCAAATTCTATTTTAAGTGTATCTAGTATTTCTTTTGATTGAGCTGTAATCAACCCATCATCAGTATATAACAGTAAATACACTTGTTCACTTTTCACTATGCCATAATATACACTTACCAGCGTCACTTTGTTTCAGATTGAAATGAAATCCCTAGGCTTGGTGTTCCAACACCTAGGAGCCTGTTTCAAACCATACAATGAATTTTGCAATTTACAAACCACATTTGATTGATTTTCGACGTCAAGTCCCTCTGGCAGCTCCATGTGAATAGTTTCTTGAAGTTCTCCATACAAAAATGCGATGTGTGCATCAAACTGTACTAGCTCCTAATCTGTTTGTGCCATGGCTGCTAGAAACACTCTCAGTGAGTGGTATATAATCACTGGAGCAAAGGTTTCAGTATAATCTATACCTTGTTTTTGATTAAACCCTCTTGCACATAAACGAGATTATAGTGGCTTATCTTTCCAGCAGCATCATTTTGAATTTTGAAAACCCACTTTGAACTTATCCGTTTCATTGTTTCGTCTTTTGGCACAACTATCCACATTTGGTTGTTCTCGTGGGATTTGAGTTCTTCAATTGCTTCTACCCAATTTTGAGCCTTAGGTCCACTCACAACTTCTTTAAATGTTTCTGGTGTGACATATTGTACTAAATTTACATCATATCTAGGTGGTGGCCGGATTTTACCTCGATCTCTTAAGCACTCCAATTTTGTATTTTGTTGAGGAACCTTTGCACTTAGATCAATATCAATTTCATCTTCATCACCAGTGGTTTCTACTTTTCATGCATTTGTTCCCAGCTAACATTCTGTATGGCTTCTGACACTCTCTTCATTTTGTTGTTCATGGTGTGGGGCTTCAAGAAGACTGTCTAGCATATCTTTGTATTGTTATGTTGAGAATTTTCCCCCCACCCACCCCTCCCCCATTTGTACGGACTTTGTATCACAATGAAATTTCTCACTAAGCGTAACATATCTTGAAATTAAGATGTACTTTGTGTTTGGATCATACAAATGATAATTCGCCGATTCACCTTGGTAGCCGACAATACTTTTTCAACCTTTGAATCGAGCTTTCATCGAAATAGTTTTTGTACACGCATGTAGGCTACGGAACCAAAAACCCTTAAATGCTCAACAGTAGGCTTTTTCTTCATCCAAAGCTCATACGGTGTTGTCTCAGCATTTTGTTTTGGCCTCAGCCCATAAAAACTTTGGAAGATATTTTGCGTGCAACATTGTTCTGGCGCTCTCGACTATTGTCCTGTTGCCACTTTCAGATTTGCAATTCTGTTCTGGCGTGTATGGTTTTCCATGACTATGCCTCTCAATGCCATGTATGATTTCATTTCCTTGTTGCAGTACTCAGTACCGTTATCATTGTGAAGAATCCTCACCGTTTTTCCAAACTTTGTTGATACCATTTTTTCATATTCTTTAAACTCATCAAACACGTATAACTTGTGTGACAGACAATGCACATATCTATACGTTGACACATCATATTTAAATATCAAGAAAAACTTTGCATCTTCGACAGATTCCACTGAAATTGGTCCACAAACACCAGAATTAATAAATTCACCGAGTTGTCTAGGTTCTTTTGGTATTTATTTCTTGAGTGCAAGTCTGTGTGATTTCCCAACTTGGCAAGATTCGCAGAAAAAATCTTCAACACTACTCAATTTGGCACCTTGCACATTTTCCTTTTCCACCATATCTTTAAGTATTTTTTTTATTTATATACCCAAAACATTCATGCCACATTTGTAGAGTAGTTGACACACCTCACATTCACCATTATCACCAAGCAAAACAGTTTCACCTTTTATAGGTTGGTATTCCACAAACCAATCCCGTTGATAGCTTATATGCCTAGATGCACCACTGTCAGCCAACCACACATCCCCTATGTCTCTGTTCATCAATTTTCTCTTTTGTTCGAGAGATGATACTACACTGCCGCCTGTGTTTATAACCTGCATAGATTTTTCCATGCACTTTTCACGACTGTTGCAATTTTCACGCAACGATGATGCCACAAATGCGACGTTACATTGTAATTGGATTTGTCGTCTTCTCTTTCTACAGTCTCATGCAAAATGTTCTTTCCTTCCACGGTAGACACACTTTACTTGGCTTTTTGATGTGTCTGATACATTCAGTACACCTCTAGCGCAATTTGCATTTTTGTTCCCACGCCAAGCCATAGCTATAAACGCCGTGGCTGTTGTGTCGTCCTCGGTCATTCTCGTCTTTTCCTTTATGATTCGCTCGGTTAAATTTGCAACCGTTTGATCAGCAACTGCCACACCGTTTTTAGTGCATTATATTTTGAAGATAGGCTAGCTAAAATCTTCACCATTATGGCCAAGCTTGAAATATTTTCTTCAAGGTCAATGAGCTGTTGAGCCATCAGGGTGTCTACCATCCGGGAAAATCAGGGAAAACGGGAATTTGAAGTGATCTGGAAAAAACAGGATTAAGCCGGGAATTTGTTAAATCACAATAAAAATCCGGGAAAATGATATTTTACTCAAAATATGAAATACAATAATCATTAAATCAGTAAATTATGTCATTTTTTTGTTTGTAGCTGTGTAATATATTTTTAATTCCTAGTAAACAATTTTAATACAAATTTTAAAAAATATTCAAATTTTAAAACTTATTATTATTCATGAAAAATATTAATAGAAAAACGAGTAGAGAAGGGAGGGGGGGAGTTAGAAGGATGTTACATACATTTTAGTGGGGAATTTTAGGAAATGATATGGGGAAATCGGGGATTTCTTTGGTCAAGTTGAGTAGACACCATGGCCATATTTTTCACCTTCATTATATGTTGGACCACTGAATCACTCGGATTCATTTGATACTCATAAAAACATCGAGTTAAAATATGTTTGTTAGATGCTGATCTTTACTCATGTATCACACTCAATTTCATCCATCTCTCATGGGCTGTGATACATGTAAGAAGACTCTCCATTTGTTTGAATTCCATGGATGATGAAATCAGAGACATTGCTCTTGCATTATATTTTATTCATGTCTTAAGTGCAGCTGCGTTACCTGCTGTTTCTTCAGGCTTCCATTCAGTCCCGTTTACAATTCCCAGTAGTTAATATGCAATGACAACTGCATTCATTTGGGATTTCTAAATTTGGAAATTTTGTCCATCAAACTTTGTTAAGTGTCGAGCTGATATTTCTTCAGCCATCTTGAGTAAGCATACAGGACCGCAACTTTAAACGTACAGAGAAAAATGTTGATCTGACGATTTGCAATGAACGGACCATTTTAAACATTTTATATGCACAATTTCAGGGGGACTGGGCCCATAACCTAATGAATATTAAGATATTCAGAATGTTAAATGCGATAATAAAGATGATTTTATTGATTAACAAAAACTAACATATTTGAGACAAATTATTATACATAGAACTACTCTTGTAAATAACCTTAAAGCAACTGACCAACTAGTAACTTGAAACTGTGCAGGTACAACTGAAAATATGACATCCTTAGCGCACTAAACAGAATATTCAAAAGATACTTCATGCCACAGCTATGCTCACATAAAACACTGTAAACCTAAATAACTCCAACATAATATACTTAAAACAGATTAGCATTGTTCTCACTCAGAAGGCTTAGATCGATGTAGGAACAGTGTATTTATTTATTACTAGTCACCAAATACCATTAAAATTTGTGACTGGTAATTAAAGTTACTAGGCACAAATAAACTCGCACCTGACTTCTATGGTTGCTACACCAATAGATTTGGCAAGTACAGGTGTTGGTTGCACTGAGGGTAGTTTTATTCATCAATGATTTAATAGTTTACTATCCCTTAAGACCAACTCTGATGGATTACTTTAAAATTAATCAACTTTACCCTATTCCTTTATAAAGTTAGGGTAATTAGTGATTAGTTTTAACAGGGAGTAAAATGTGTGTTACTAAAAACCAAAACTAAGCAACTGTATTTTATTACTGATTTAAAAATTCAAGGTTTATAATTTGATTATGCTTTAGTGCTTGTTATTATACTCTATGAGGACAGGCTTTAAGAAGGTGAAATTAAAGTAATGGAAAATCCACCCTAAGTACACCCTGTCAGGAATTAAACTCCAAGTGTCCTGAATTATATTCAAGTACACAAAACACCAAATGTGCCATGAACCAGATAATGAAATTTTGTCAAAAGCTTTTAGTTAATGAGAGCCTGCTTTCTTTATACAACACATATATTTGTAAGCCAATATTCAATTAACCCACTATTTATTGACTCACTATTATAGTCATTAGATTTACAATACAAACTTTTATGTACTCTTAGGCTATGTGGTGTGTTATTCGCTGTGACTGTCATTCTAAGAAACATTTTGTGCGCAAATAAATAACGGCTGTAAAATTAATACATAATAATATATTTAAATATACAGTATAAAGGGGTTCAAGTGATAGGAAGGAAGCCAACCTGAAATAATAGTTAAGTCTTAATAGAAACAATTAAACTTCCCATTTCTTCATAAGTTCTTCAAACTTACATATTCATTTTTTCTTATATGTTCCTATTTCTCTCTTTTGTTACTTTTTCCATCACATTTAACTTTCAGATATATTCCTTTATCATCTTATGAAATAGAAATAGACAAAATTGCAAGTTTCAATAATGCTCAAACTTTTTGAAATGTGACTGTCAGTTTGTTCTGTTTTTTTATGTATTTCTTAAAATATTAAAACAAATATTTACTAAAGTGTGTGAAGAGTGAAGAAATGGAAAGGTTTATTTATTTCCATCAAGGCCCGAACCACCTGTCCTTTAACTATAAAAACACCTGCTCCAGTGTATACATGGTCTAACGGGCTACTCTCATGTTATACTAGACTGTCTAAGATGGGTTGATCGGGGTTCGATCCCAGTCGGGCGCATTGAGGGTGGTTTTTCCTAAATGGTTTTCCACTTTTTCTCCATGAAAATGTGGGTGTACTTACTATAAATCAAACCTTACTAATCCCCAACACATTAGTGTACAGAGAACATAGGCGTACAACCCCAACAGGTAGTAAGATGCGATACTAAAAAACAACTATAAAAAAAAGTTTATGGAAAATCTGGCAATGTAATGAGTATCACTTAATGTTTATCAATAACCAAAATTGTCATTGCACTAAGAAAAATGTGTGCAAAAATGTGTTAAATCTAGTTGCAGGTTTGTCTAGCATTGACACCTTTTCAGCTTGTCGCCAAGAATGACAGAAAAAAAAAATCTTTGTAAATTCTGGGCTACAAATTCCTCAAACATAAAAAATAAAAGCCCAAAGAAAACACAAAATTTAAAATCTAAGTGCACATTTATATCTTAAGACATTATATATACTACATAAAATTATATCCAATACATTATATAGATCATTTATTGGATATAATTTTGTGTAGTTTTAACACATTGCACGCTGGCATGAAATTACATGGTGAATTGTCAGATACTGGACAAATTTGATAATTTGAATTTTTGCTGCGAGAATACTTTTTGACACACAACTTTTTTTGGTGTGTTTATTAGAGTCATTTATGAGCTTTAAGATTTTGAATGGACTTCATTTTGTTTTATAGAAGAAAAATTTAAAAAAATACACTTTGTGTGGTAGTTTTTTTACATAAAACTTTTTTTCAAATTTATTGGACAAAGAAAAAAAAATTTGTACACATTTTGTTACAAAAGCTAGAAAAAATTATCATAAATGAATTATATTTAGGCCTAACAATAATTTGCCTGTGTGTGGTAAAGAGAAAAACAATTTTGCACACACAATGCTACATTGCAGTTTTCACAACTTATGGGAAGTGCTGCCACCTAGTTTTTTTTTATGAACCAAGACTTTTTTTGAATTATTTATAGAACACTAATCCCAAGCTTATCTCGGACCATTGTTTATGTAAGCATTTAAAAAGAGGACCCGAGTGTAGCTCCGACATGGTAACAATAGATATGCACGCTAGCCCAAGCATATTTCGGGTGTGGAGTTCATTGTGTTAATAGTGTTCAGGCAATGAATGTTACTCTCTGACACTGGTCTGAGTACAAAAGCTAACTATTTACAATAGTATCGTGTTTATATGACCACATCACAATTTTGATGCCGGCGTATTAGTTTATCATCATCAGGATACCATATTTTACATAAATATGAACAAAGTATAATTTCTATGTCTAACATTTTACTTAATTTAAAACACAGTTTCTCTCAACCAACAGCGCAAGAGTAATTCAGCCACCAAATTAGCCTAGAATAAATAATAACAATGGAGTTACTATTTTCAAGTTAATATTAGTAAGTACAAGTTACTTGATTTCACTATTTAATTGACAATGTTTTGATCATTTACAGTTTAACAGTAATTCTTCCATTAAAACATTAAATCAAATGTTCCCATTTTCACCGTCTTGGCATTATTTCCTATTTAATGTATGTAGAATACCAATTTAAAAAAAATCAAACCAAATACAATTTTTTACTCAATAA
This sequence comes from Timema douglasi, assembly GCA_901482245.1. Classification (NCBI taxonomy): domain Eukaryota; kingdom Metazoa; phylum Arthropoda; class Insecta; order Phasmatodea; family Timematidae; genus Timema; species Timema douglasi. Next base: position 10,900 of record CABEEJ010004209.1, read on the forward strand.
TTAAATATAAATCTAGTGTTTAGTCTTTTATACACATTTTTTTTATTGAAAATACCTATTTTTGTCTACTAACAGTCTTTAAATATCACCACACAAATTCAGCTTATACGTTCTTCAAACTCACTACTAATCAAAATTTGTGTGAATCACATAAAAACCAAACAGGAAATACATTTTAAGGATAGTTTTTTTTTGTGATACTTAAATATTTGTGATGTTTTAAACTTTATTTCAGACTAAGGGACAATCTTATGACTACTGGATCAATATCGTTATCGGGAGATTTAAGTTACCGAACAGAAAAGTTATGTCCACTTTAATATTTTAAGACCTGTTTCGGTAGCTGCATGGTCTAAGGCGCTACTTTCACACTAAACTGCCTAGTATGAGGAGATCAGAGTTCGATCCCAGTTGGGTGCACTAAGGGTGGTTTTACCCAATTAGTTTCCCACTCTCCCCCATGCAAATGTGGGTACACTTCCTCTAAATTTAACTTATTTAATCCCTAACACCTTAGTGTAATTAGCACACAGGCATAAAACCTGAAAGGATAGTAAGACCCGGTGCTAAAATAAATATATTTAAAGCATATTATAAGAGAGTTTACCTGCTGGATAGCTATTGGTAGGATACACACATTTTCATGCAGACCAAGCAAAGTTGGTACTGTGTCAGACCTCATTCCTCGGCCTGCCAGCAATAAAACATCGCGGAATATTTCCTTGTGGTGTTGCGTGAAGTTGGCCAAATAATTGAAATTATTAATGAAAACAGATAACATTTACTGTGGGCATCAATGCATCAACAATAGAATACAAGCTACAACCTTTTTTTTAGTCAAAGAGCCAAATTAGTAAAACATGAAGTGTTAAGAGCCACAAATATATTTTAATAACTATAAAAAGAGATATTAAATTACAGGTGTACAGTAAATATGTGAAAACAATTAGTGTGACTTTGAACTCAATTTCCTTCAGCTAATTTTTCCAAATGGTAAGTGTGTATTTAATGTTTTATAACTGTACTAAAATTTTCAACTGTTAGCCTACTTCGATACCTATATTTGGGACAATGCATAGTAGAAATAATTTTTGTCACAAGAACTATATGTTAAGCCTTAAAAAGTAATATTAGGCCAATAGCAAGCTTCCAATGGGGAAGCGGGGGTGGGGTAGCAGGGATACTTAATTAACAGGCAAAGATTTATTTCATTTATTGGAGGTATAATGTGCACTTTCTGAACCGACAGAATATATCGGCACAAGATTTATAAACTAACTTAAATCTAGAATAGACAGAACATCCAACTTCATTCTGTTAACATCCTGTTAATTCATTACTGTGAAGGGGTAACCCACATTTCACCAATGATATATTTTTTGGCCATAGGAATTAAACCCCGGACCTATAACTCCAACAAACAAAGAGTTCTAGCATTTGAATGTGATGTCTTGTGGCATATTATTTGTTGGTGCAAGGTTAGTTTAAACTTGTGTAGCCATTTCTTACTCTAGTAAAGTCTTTGACTTTGCCCAGTTTGAAAAAGATATTTATTTTGAAGTAGTGATTTCTTTCGCAACTCAACATCTTTTTGTCTGCCATCATCGTCAGGATATTTCTTACTAAAATTGAATGTTTTACTCTAAAGTGTTGCTAAACATTGCTTTATTTGTTATTATAAAGTCTAGAATGACAAATTAAGCACTCTTTTAGGAAGTTGTTACCTGTTTCACACTCCCTCCTAACAAGTTCTGATAGAATTAAACCTTTCTTCAAGAGGCAGCTATATTCCATTCACCGTAGGAGTTTACTTCTGAAAGGCATTTTTCCCTACCATAAATCTACTATATAGTAGGATATTGGTAGGAAAAAAGACCTTTCAGAGAGTAATTCCTACCGTGAATGGAATACAGTACCTCTTTGTCCAGTGACAGCAATGTAAAGTGTGTTATTTTCATTTTAAAAACTAGTGTTTTTTCTATCTACCTTTCCTGTACCTTCTTCCAAATATAGCAAATTAAGTACTGAATTAATATATTAATTTCTATAAAAGCAAAATGATAGTTCTATATTTGATTAAATCCTCTGATTTTGTCTGCAATTTTTTTTCAAGCTTATTATAAGAAGTTAAAGAGTTATCTGACAAAAATAACCACTTCACCACACAAATATGTATTGTGCATTTTTACAAATTAAAATAATTTAATAACTACAAATTATGCTATCAATCTGCACAACTATACCACCATTGCACAGTGAACTAACATGAATGAACAGGTCTACAGCATTCTCACTTTACAGTCACACCTGTCTCTCATCAATCACACTTCACCCCACCCCACCCCACCAAGCTTCTATAGTAGTACAGCACTCAGATTTGTCTCAAATATAACACATTCCACAAAAGAGGTGGATTCATTAAAACGGGTGATTTTGTTGGTTTCACAGAACTTTCATTGAACTTGGCAATAGACATAATTAGATAATGGCTTCCAATTTTATTTATGGTGTGCAAACAATAGCTATAAATTTAAAGAACATTGTATGAAAAGAGCCATAAATTTTTCATTCTTAAAAGCTTGCATGCCATTCCAGAACAGCACATTCTTGAATCCCCGATTTAGAATAATAAGCACTTTTATCAGGTCAGTTTGGGAATACTCCTTTTCTTTGTCAGTTATATAACTAAAACATTTTTTCTAACACTGTGTCTTACTATCTTCACTAAAAGCAGGGTTTATTTTTTGTATCAATCAAGCTAATCCCTTAAGGATGAGGAAGGTTTAATTTAGAGGACATGTACCCACATTTTCACAGCCATTTAGAGAAAATCACTTTCAATACACTTAATCAGAATTCCAATTCTAAGCTCCGTCTCATTGGCAGCCAAGTCCATTGTAAAGAGTAATGCCTTAGACAAGGGGTCTGCAACTGGTCTAGTGTGATCGATCAATTTCGTGACAGTTCTCAGTTAATCGTGTAAGAAAACTACTACTTCATTAAAGAAATATCTTCAAGTCTCTTAGAAACCCCCATGCATTAAGATTATTCAACCACCCAAATGGGTTAAAACCATTTTAATACAAGATATTAAATAGGGTTGAGCTGTTTTTTTCAAGTACCGATGTTGCTCATTTGAATTATTTAGTTTACAATATTACAAATGTAATAGGAAAGATGACACACATAATTTTTTTTTTAATACAAACAATTTTTTGTTCTTTAAAAAATTTTACGGCAACTCTTTGATAAACAGGGGAGGGGGGGGCACACATGTACAAGGTAAATAATCATTTCAGAGCTCTTTGATATAAATTCAAAATGTTCAACCCATCATCAACCGTTTCCAGCATGTGGTCGGGTCAGTTTAATAAAATGCCTCCATGTCACTATTTTCTTCCACCATTCTTCCTCCTTTAATAACTTTCATTACACTCCTCTCCCGTGCACACTTTCTGTTATCGGCTCATTCCGTCTTTTTCTTGGTTTCCCTTGCAGTATTTTTCCCTACATACTTCATCTCCTTCATTCTCTTTGGTATTCTCTCCTTTTCCATCCTCATTACATGTCCATATCATCTCAGCATTGCTTCCTCTAATATCTCATTTACCCCCTATACCCCCACTCTCGCCCAGACAACTTAATCCCAAATTTTGTTATTCTTCGTGACAGCTTACATGCTCTTCACAAACTTAATTCCCATGTTCTCCACTTACCTTGTCTCTCTAGATTCATTGTCCATGTTCCTGCCGCATATGTGACAGTGGGTATAAAGTACACCTTATAAAGCACTTCCTTCCACTTCAAGGGCACTTCTCTTACATAGCTATTGAACAACACTTCCCGCTGTCCTCTTATTAGATCCTCTCTACTCCCACCTTTGGCCTCAATCATGCTTCTATGATAATTAACACACTGTACATTTATCAGCTCTTTTCCTCCAAATTTATAGCTTTACTATCTTTACCATTATCTTCACTTCACTGTGCTAAAGTTAGTTCCAGGCTCCTTCACTTCTTCATTCCATTCTTGTACTTCTCTTCCATCTGCTCCCATACCATCAATTCTCAAGCAAACATCATGATTTTAATTTGTTCCTTCCCGAATTTCCTCGGCACTTTACATGACCATTTCCATTACCATTACAAAGAATAGTGGTGAGAGAACATTCCCCTAATTTCACTTTATTTTTTTATTTGGTACCAATCTGTCCACCCCTTCTCCATTTTAAGACAATTTATGTTATCCCCATACATACTCTTCACTATCATTATAACTCTTCTTACCACTCCCGCCTCCTCCAGAGCTTTCCAGACATTATTTCTATCCACACTAGAATATGGCTTCTCCACATCCATAAATAACATTACCTACCATTACCAAGTTCTTTCCAAATTCAACTGTCAATATAAATTATTAGTAATTTATTATTCTTTCGAATCAAGAACAAAATTATTCATAGACTAAGATTATGTTTATTTGTTTTCATCTTTTCCATAAAGAGTAGCTAACAATTATTATTTTAGGTTTTAATTTTATTTTTTTCCATCCATTACTGTTTCCTGTCTGTGGCCTGGGTCAGTTTTTTATTCAAGCCATATATTTTCCACTACCAACTTGTTAGTCCTGTCCTAGCTTCATGCCTTATAATCCAATTTAAGACTAGAACAGGCACAACATCCAATCCCTGGCCAATAATTCATCACTGTGAAAGGGTACACCCACATTTCACCAATGATAATTTTTTTCGGCCATGCCATGAATTGAACCTGGGACCCTTAGTTCAGTAAACAGCCACACTACTGTCTGAGCTAAGGTGTCAGATTATATTTTAAATAGTATACTTAAGCCAAACAAAATTGATAAATGACAAAATAAATGTTTTAAAGTGATTAATAAATAAAAACTATAACTAAATGTAAACAAGTAACCGAGCTGAAAATTTTTTGAGAAGTCCAATAATCATAAACTAGTTTTGATATTTTTTTTCCTGACACGCTTTAAAACAACTACCCTCTTATTCTTTAATTATTTCTCTTGTCTGATGATCATCAAGTGTTGACCCTGAAATCTACCACCAAGCAATCTCTCAATCTCACTTGCCTTACAATTTTTTTTCCTCCCTAACCAGTAATCCACCTATACTACCATGAGCATAGAGGAGGGGGGGAGTTTAGAGAGTTCAAACATCCCCACTTCTCCAAAAATTTTAATATTAAGCTCAAAGATGGCCTTGTAAGAAACTTCAAATAATTTAGATAGGTATTCACTTTTCAAAACTTTTCCACGGAAGGACCATTCTAAATAGTTTTTAAAGGCATCCAATTTCCTAACATTAAATGGGTGAGAGGAGGATAGTAGGATCCTAAAAAAACCTTTTTTGTGACTTGCCCCCTTCCCTCTTCCCCTCTCACAAACAAATAAAGCTCTACCATTACCGTATAACGTAACACTTCTTATTTCTAAGGGTTTAGTACTAAGTCTTAACATCATGTCATGTACTTATAATTTTTGCACACCCCGCTCCTCCAAAGGTCAGCGGTGACTTAGCCAACTGCACCATAACAGGCCGTTGATAGGATCAGTAATGGCCTAGCCCTACTATTAAATACTTCCTCAATCATACAGAACATATAGTTCTTTTTGTGTATTTGGTCTGCAAATAAACGTTGAATTTAGGGATTAAAGACAACTTGTCATGTTTTTCTCTGTAGTTAAGATTTCAAATGCAGTGTTGTGGAACAACTTTTAGGTGTATCATCTTTTGAAACTGAACCATGAAGCCAATACTTATTTTATAGGCAAATAATGTGTTTTACATTCTTAATGTTTTATTATGGAAACTTTTTCTAGTTAAAATTGCTATTTTAAAATCAATGTTGCAAATATTGTGTAGCAAAACCTGAATCCTAAAACATACAATAAACTATTTATTTTTAAAAATTTGGTTCCAAAATTACTGTCTTGAAGCAAATATATTAATTTTGAATAATGCATAAAATCATTAAACCAAACTACTACTGAACCAAGAAGAAAAAAAGAGACACAATGTCTTCCACAAAAATAAATAAAATGTACAACTTTCTAAATGTACACATGATACAAGTAAAGTAATGTATACACTCTATTTACTTTATGAGGTGATGCTTTGTTCAACTTCATTAATTGACAACCTAAACAAAGTGTAATAGAAACAAAAACCAGAGATCATAAAATGTTTCATCACACTATAATATACAACCAAGTATAAAATTAGTTACAATAAAATTTGATTTGTGCTTAGCGGATGAAAATACACACACATAAACAGCAAATGTAAATAATAAAAATAAAATTGGTATCAGTAAGGGTGTGATAAGTCCACTTTTCCAATTCAAAGTGAAGCCAAAATTATGTAAAATATTGTTTTGTGTATATTTATTTAACTTATGTTAGAATGATATTAAAAGAAATAATTGCAATTTCTTGTACATTATGTTTAATACTAAATTGATAAATCAATATATTATCACAACATGGAAATTGGGATTCAAATTCTAGTCAAATGTAACAAGGGTGGTTTTTCTAAAAATAGTTTTTCATGTTCCCTTCATACAACTGCAGGTACACTTCTTATAAATCCCACCTTCCTTATCTGCAACTCATTTTCGGGATTAGTACATGTGTGTATAACCTGAATAGGTAGAAGCGGTGCTTAAAAAAATTAGAGATATTTCACACATGAATATTAATTGCCATTTATGTGACAGGAAAAAAAGGATGCAAATTGAAAATAAATGTTTTATTAGAGATTTTTTTTGTAACGCTTTGTACATAGCACACCCTTACATTTAATTTAAAAGAAATCCATACAAGTATACATTTTTTGATTTAACTATTCAATGCTAGATATATTTTAATAACTTACATCTCTATTTATTGTCACAACCTTAAATGAGGATCTAGCATGACAAATTTACAATAATATAAAATATAATTAGTTATTAGTACAACCTGTAATACTGCAGCATATTTTAGGGGTCAATATAATATTAAGTGAGGCCTTAGTTTACTTCATAATATAAGGCTTCATCAGCAGGGTATAACATGTTGATGTTTAACTCAACATTATAATAAATAATTGATAAAAAAAAGTCCAAGATCATACATAGGCATCACAAAATGCTAATTATGATTTCATTATAAAAGTTGTGAGAACATTTAACAACTACCTACCAAAGTGAATCAAATGTATGTTTGTTGAATGTGTTATATAATATTCGACGCCGAATCGAATCTCAGGGTACTTCGTATTCGATTCGAACCTATGTTTGGCTTCGGCTGCCGTTCGAAGCTTCGGTCCATTCGAAGCCTTGATAATGATTTACTTACAGTCTGGTTTCAACAAGAGTTAAACCAAAGTACGGTACCTTAAGAATTAAAAAATATTTTTATTATTATGGGCAACTGATAAAATTCCTTAACGTTGTGATTTTCAAGACGGCCATTACATTATGATCATATCGTATTGATAGACATTCATTAGTACCAACTGAAAGTGTAGATAAAATAAATAATAAAAGTAATATTTTTAAAATTTTCGGCCAGTTTAAACTTTTAAAGTATTTCTTAGTTATTAAAAATATTTTGTAATAATTTTTAATTCATATGCGGAAGCAGACATTTTAGTTGTTTAATTACTACATGACCAAAACTCCTGTCTGTGCGAGTATATGGATATCGGCAGAGTTGAGCGATAGTTGAGCGCGTGCGCGGCTCGAGTATATGAATATAGCCAGAGATGAGCGATAGCCGAGCGCATGCGTCAGTAAGGAACACTACGTGCCTAATAATTATACTAAAAAAACTTAACGTCATCAATATAGATGATAATTGCTGTTAATAACTTAAAATATTATATATTTTCTTTAAAAAATAAAAGGATATATTTTCTAGAACGTAGATCACGTGTATTTTGAGCGTCTATTTGATTGAGTCTTACCTCGTGTGTGAACAATTAATTTAACAGTATGCAGGGTGAAACCAGTGGTGATTGTGCAAATACTAATCGGCAAAGAAGTACTGTGTGGAATTTTTTTAGTAAAAATATTGATAAAAAGTCGGCTGAATGTCGAACATGCCGAAAGAACTTCAAGACTCCATCAGGTTAGTTGGCCGTTTTCTGTATTACTGTATTTGATTGAAAATTTGTAGACCAGCCTAAGTTTTGTATTAGGCCTATAAATTATGTGCAACAATTTTTGTAAGTGGCTTATTTTCCTAATATATTTTACTTTTAAATAAGGTTTCCTGTAACTATCATATGGGCGCCCTTGAGGCCTAGTGTATGTTATTGTCCATTGTGGAGGGCATGTGCTTCTCTTAAATCCGCTTATGCTCATGGGCAAATTTTCGTGAGGGGGGGCACGAAATTTTGAGAAGAAAGGTGTGGATCCTCTCGAATTTCATGAGGGGGTTACGGGAACTCTCACAGAACAACAATAAAAATTAATAAAAGATCTGGTTCGTGAGATAGTAGATGGATCTGCCACTGGGTCTAGGCCTATTATAAGCCAAGTCGATTGGGGTACGATAGAGGTTTTAGACTTTTTATTTAAGTTATCACACTTACCTTAGACTAAAATGGTGACTCTAAAATAGGGGATTGAAACCTGGTTTGGTGTACTGAGGGTGGTATTTTTCTAAATGGTTCCTCTCACGCAGTAGCCCTACAGGAACGCTATATTTAATCTAAATTCAACTTTACTCATCTCTAACACATTAGCGCAATTAGTACAAATGCATATTATAACCTAACGTGCCATGAAGCAGTAGGGGCCCACTAAAAATAAAGTTGGGCCTATTTTATCCCATGCCTTAATGGGAATATGGCAAGACTTTAGGCAATGTAATAGGCCTATCACATTTACTAAATTCCTGCTAGATTTCCATTTACTTACCACAATATTAAATTTTTAATCTCCTTTTCCCCCTTAAATTAATTTTTTTTTTTTTTTGGCAGGCACAACCAAGACACTTCTTAACCACCTCCAAAAACACCCAGGCAAATACAAAGAATTTTTAGATGAAAACAACAAGAAGGATCTGCCCGCACCTGCTCCTAGAAAAGATAGGACAGTACAACAAAACATCCAGACTATGCTTAGTAGAGAAAAGATGGTCTCATCACACCCATATGCTCAAACCACCACTAACAAGATTACAAATATGCTTGTAAAAGGACTTTTACCATACAGCTTTGTTGAGGAGGAGGGCTTTGTTGAATTGGTTAAACATTTTGCTCCCAACTACAAGATTCCTGCACGAACTACGTTCTCTCGGAATTATGTATCAGTGCTCTACCAAGAGACTCGGGATCGTCTCAAAACAGAGTTTCTTCAAGATCTCCCATTTGTACAGGCACTAACCCTCACATCTGATGGCTGGACATCTCGTGCCACAGACAGCTATGTCAGTCTAACTTGTCATTACCTGAATGACAAATATGACTACAAGACATTCACTATGGACATCATTCCAATGAATGAAAGTCATTCTAAAGCCAACATAAAATCTAGACTTGAGCAATGTGTTGTTAATTGGGGCATTTCACTGGAGGACATGACAATCCCAATTTATTGCATTACCGATAATGCACCCAATTTCCGCTCTGCTGCCAAAACACTATTTGGTGACAAAGCCCGTCCTTGCTTTGCACATTCTCTACAGTTAGCTGTTGACGATTCCAAATCTGAGTGTCCTGGTGTCAAGAAGCTGTTACAGAAGGCAAAAAACATTGTGGGTCATTACAGGCGTAGCTCTCAAGCACGGGAACGCCTTCATAGTCTGCAAGAGAGAATGCAGGTACCCCAGCTGGAGCTTATTCAGTATGTGGAGACTCGCTGGAGTAGTGAGTATTGCATGCTTCAGCGGCTTGTTGAAATGAAGGGCCCCATTGCTGCTGAACTAGCACAGTCTGAACACAATATTGAACCGCTGACAAATGCAGATTGGGCTCAAGCAAAGGGTGTGTTGGAAGTTCTTGAGCCACTTGCTCAAGCCACAAAGGAAATAAGTGGTGATTCATATCCAACCTCTTCGATGGTCATACCCATCCTACACTGTCTGAGTTCCCATTTAAACTCTCGCATACAAAGGCAAGAAGAAGGTATGACATTTGCGAGAAGCCTTTTAAAGACACTTAAGTCTAGATTTCCGTTGCATGAAGAGGATGAAATATTTCGCTTATCTATGTTAACGGACCCAAGATTCAAAGGTGCAGTTACCAATAATATTGTTGCTTCAGCAAATTTGTCAAATGCTTTAAGAAACGAACTATACCGTGATTTTGAAGAAATGGATTCAACAGCTGATGAGCCAGAACCATCAACTTCAAACTCTGGACTGTGGTCATTCTTCGATTCTCTACCAAACGAGAGAAAAGAGATGAATATTTCTGAAGAAGTTGAAAAGTATTTATCTGAGCCTAGGGTGAATAGATCCACAAACCCTTACCATTGGTGGAAGCAAGAAGGGTGTAGTAAATTCCCAAATGTCGCTAAGGTTGCGCTTAAATATCTTGGTATTCCTGCTACGCAAGTCAGTAGTGAGAGACTATTCTCATCAGCAGGAAATGTTGTTATAGCCCGACGAGAGTGTTTACTCCCTGAACATGTACAACAGCTTACCTTCCTCCATAGCAATCTTAAAAAGAATAAGTAAGACTTCAATAAAGCTTAATAAAACCAGACTCAAAGAAATATATTTTTTACCTACCTGCTAAGTATAAAATAAAAAGGTGTTTTTTTTGTTTTTTTGCATAGAGGTAAAGTGATTAACATTATCAAGTTGGAAATAAGCTACAAATATTAGTGCTAGAAACAATAAATAGCCTATAATATTCAGTTTGATGCTAGATAAATACCTATATTTAATAACAATATATTAATAGTTTTACTCAAAATAAAATAGAAAAATATTCGAACTTCGATTCGGCTTCGAGAATATTTCACATATTCGACTCGACTTCGATTCGAACCAAAAAAGTGGACTTCGCACACCCCTAGTTATATTTATCAGCAATTACCTTCAATACAATACAAATAAAAATATCTCGAGGTTATAAAGAACGTCTATACACAACTATCATTTGTTTTGTATATTTTATTCAAATAAGTCAAAAAAGTCTACTTTTAAGTATAGTTGGGTCAAATCTGAATTTGAATCTTGGAAAAAATTTGAACTTAAGAGGAAATAAAGATATTAGAGAATATAAAATACAAATAGTAGGGGTGTACCGATGAATATACCGATGAATCGTTATCGGCAATTAATCATGATTGGTGATTATTATGTTAATTAATCGTTTTTTAAAAGTAGAATTTAAATCAAAATTTTATAGGCAAGAGTTTAGTGATAAAAAATACAAAAAACACATATACACACTGCATTTGGGTTGCGGGCTATGTAAAGATTACATTACCAGCTAAAGAAATCTAAGCTTATACAGTTGATAAAACTAATAATCTAGTTCCAACTTTCGCCGGTTATGCATGAAATATATTTTTGTATGCACACAATCTTTTTTGTAGTAATTACATTAACTGTTATCATTCTCTTAAGCATAGAAATTAATAGTTATTAATAAATAATAAAAATTGGGATTAATTGATGTACATAATCATAACATGAACAATTATTTTAAACAATGGTATCGGTAATTGGTTTTACTGAATCGGTACACCTCTAACAAATAGTAACTAAATATTAACATTCTTTCTTATAATCCATTTATTATAACATTCATACATTCAGTTAAGTGTTAAATTACTGGTCTGGGGCCTGTTTTTAAGTTCATCTTATAATTATAATCGCTTCTGAACTATCAATAAACAGTATTAGAGCTCTAAAACAAATATCTTTAAAGATTCAAGGGCCCATCGCTACATAATACATAAAAATGGGGCACACACCCATTCATTTGAAAGAATCGTACTAACTACAATTTGTAAATTGAGGTAGGTTTTATTACTCGATATTTAAACAGGTTTATTTTACAGAAGATACTTGAGAAGTTTGACAAATAGGATTTTAATTTCAGTTATGTTTATTGCAAAATGTTACTTTAAATAATATCTCAAATTATTTTTAAGAAATTGCAACAACTTTTTTTCTCGCCAAGAAAACAAACTTTAAAATCTTAGCACAGTTCAATGCATTCCTAATGTTTTTAAAATGTAATCCTAACTATGCAACTGAAATAACATAAAGTGATTCATTTACTAGGTCAAAATATGAAAATAAACCAAACACTATGAAAACAATAAGTATTTCAAAGTTTTTTAAAACAATAATTGTCTTTAAATGATAATCATTATTAAATTCTTAATTTTTTATTTTTTTAGCATCGCATCTTGGGTTATATACTTATGTACTAATAATTACACTAACGGTGTTAGGGATTATTAGGAGGGTTATATTTAGAGTACCTGTGCATGCATTTGCGTGGAAAATCATTTTGGAAAAACTCACCCCCAGTACACCCGAATAAGATTCGACCCTCTATCTCCCCGTCAACGGCAGTCTAGCCTACTGCATGAGTAGCGCCTTAGACCATGAGGCCACCAAAGCAGGTTATTGGATTTTGACATCAAACAATAAGAAACTAAAAAAACTGCAAGAAATATGAAGCCTGCACATTTACCAGAGAAACTTTACTCTTGACCTAACCTGAATACAACTCGCTTAGGTGGTCGCGTGGTCTAACGCGCTGCTAGTAGACTAGACTGCAGATGACGAGGAAATCGAGGTTCAAATCTTAGTCTCAGGTGTACCGAGAATGTTTTTTACAAAATGGTTTTCCACTCTCCCTCCACACAAATACGGGTACACTACCTTTAAATATAATCTTACTAATCCCTAAAATCATCAATAAACACAGGACACGCCACGCAACTAAGGCAGTTTTTATCACATTATGATACACTTTATCTCTACAGAGGGGAATATTGACTTTAATTTGGTATTATTAACCTTATACCAAAACTTGAACACTGTTCAACACTCCTTTATCTTCTTCCAGTGCAGTGTTTTTTAAAGTGTGGTTCGTGGCAGCCTATCAAATAGTCCGTAGGAACATAGGAAATTTAATAACAAGAGAATTAAAGAATGTTGATAAAATATATTACAAAGATGACATCTTCCTTTCTTCTGTCTTCTATATCAGAAATAGTCACATACACATCTAAACACAAATAGAATAATATTTCTGCATTGTCAGCTTTATCATACACAAAGAGATAAGAGGGAATACACTTGACATAAAAACCTAGGTACTCCATTTTGAATTTAAAAAAATAATTGTAACAAATTATAAAATATATAATTTTTCATCATTTGTTACTAAAATAATTATTATCATTAGCAGTCTTCTTTTTTAATGATGTATATGAATACTAACCATAACCAAGCTCTGAGAACTTTATCTTTATTCCCAAAAACAGTTGGCAGTCTTTTTTTAACAGTTTAAAAAGAAAAAAAATTCAAAATGGAGTAACCTAGTATTTGTGTCAAGTGAATTCCCTCTTATATCTGTGAGTTTGATAAAGGCAATAATGCCAAAATATTACTCTATTTGTGTTTAAATGCGTGTCTGACTACTTTTAGTATATAAGACAGAAGAAAGGAAGAAGATGTGACCGTTGTGCATTGGATTCTTCCCTCTTTCCCTTAGTGAGGTTTCTTCATTAAATTTACTCTTATTATTTAATTTTTCCTTTTTATTTATTTTTATCAATTTCCATTATTATAAAATTATTTAGCCAATGGGCCACCTCATTTTTAAACCTAATACAAAAATTTTAACTGTGAAACGTTAAATATGAAACATCCATACTGTGTTCTATTTATTTCCTCGACAAATGCAAGTCATTTAGAGATGTCTTTACTAACTAACCTTATATTAATAAATGTGAACAAATATTTATAAAAAGAAATCACCTAAAAATATACCTCCTCCCCCCCCCCNTTTGGTGGTCCTCAATCATCAAAACTTGAAAAGCACTGATCTAGTGTACCTTGGGAGAAAAAAAAAAGCTTAGTAATTCATGAAAATATTTATGTAAATGTCAGGCAAAGAAGCCAACCAGAAAGGCTTTGCTGGAGAATTTAAACTTCTCTCTCTCTTTATTTCTTCACACACACTTCATACTTGCTTCAATCTTCTAATCACTTTCACAACTACACATGGTTCAAATTACATTAAACTATGAACGTGTTGAGGGGTAATCAGAAGGGAAGTGTGTTTTAAGAAATAAGTTTATTAATAAGTTTATTTGTTCCTCTTAAGGCCTAAACAAGTTATCTTTTGGGGTCAGCTTCCTTCTTTATCACTTGCATTGATTTGATTTGAGTTTGAATCAAAATGAGTTTTATTTAGTCTGATTAGTATAAAGCTATATTTGTTTAGGACATATTTCAAGTTGAATTTATGTAATAAATCCATGCATTAACAATAAATAAGTAACTCTATAAGGAAAACCTCTTTTCGCTTTATGAGGTAATTGTATTATATTGTACCTTCCTCCAAATATAATACAATAAATAAGTAAGAACATTTATTTTTAGAATTAATTTTTTCTGTGATCAAAATTATAATGACACAAATTCAAATTATTAAATAGTTTTAATAAAACTGTACAGCTTTTTTAATTAGACAAAAGAAAAAATCAAGGAGCTCTTAACGGCTATGAAGTTATATCTTAAAATGGAATAAAATTAATTTAACTAAGAATTGAGAAAAAGATTGAAAATTCTGAATAATAAATTTTTTGGAGTTTTGTAAAAAATCTTGGAGTTCGGCCAGCTATTAAAACTCAAGTGGAACGCGAATTCTCACTCACCCTTATAAAAATCTTTTTTGAGTATAATTCTGGTATATGTATAAGCCTCATCTTATCTTCCTTCACCTAAAATATGTGGCAAAGTTTCATATATTTAAACTGTATGCATCAAATTAACCATGACTGTGTTCAAGTTTTCTTTGAAGAGATAAATCTTCCTTAAAACACTGGCAATAGAAATCATTTTAACTCTCAAGTTCTAAATAAAAATGGTAATATTATTGTTAATAAATAATAATTCAGCCAATGAAAAGAATATCAACGTGTAAGTTTAATGACAGTTATGGAAATAAAATGTTTTAAAGTTAAAGAAACTAAATGTCACAGTTCCAATTATTTAATTTTAACATCGATTCTTTCAACATTTACAATTTAAATAATTTTCTATGCATTCATACTAATAAAAAAATTAATGTTTATGTACCATACTATAACAAAGTGGTGTAAGAAGCTTCAACTTCACTTCAAAAATAACTATGGCTTCGACAATTATTATGAAGCTTTAGTAATAAAAATAATGACAGCTAAAATCCTATATTTATGTTCAATTACTGCCATTCTCGGCTGTCATACTCGCATCCAAAAATCTTTTCTTGTTTTTGTCCTTTATGTTATACCTTTTACATGTTCCTATCTAAGTGTTATATCATTCTTTACAGGTTTCCTTTTCTCCCTTTTGTTTATTGGTTTCCTCTTTTAGGAAGTTGTGTTGCACATTTAACTCTCCCTCTTGATGAGTTCTGATAAAATTAAATCTAGGTTGAGGGATTGGGTGGAATCGATCGTTTTTCTTAAAGAGGCTGTTATTACCTTTTTGTCTCTTGGTAGCAATGTAAAGTGTGAACTGTGTTCTTTTCATTGTAAAAGCCATATTGTATTAGTTCCTTTTATAAGTTCCTATCCATATTTCCTGTAACTTCTTTCAAATATAATACAAATACATTAAATAATGATACTAAGGTTGATTCTCAATTCTTTCAATATTAGTAAGAAGGGGTGTGCGAAGTCCATTTTTTCAATCCGAAGCAAACTCAAATAATTTTGTTTTATACTAGAAACATATCTTATTTGGTTGTTTATTAAACCTTATGTATTGAAATTACTTCGAAAATGTTTTATTATACTTATTGTTAGTATTATTTAAATTTTAATCAAATAAATCAAGATATATGACAACTTAAAATTGAATTACTTAGGATTTTTTTTACAAATAAATATTGTTTTATATTATATATAAATGGTAATAATTGAACTTAAATCGAGTATTTTAGCTGTCAATATTTTATTGACGAAGTTTCAAAGCTGGAGTTAAACTTGAAGTGAAGTCGAAGCTGACATTTATTTTGAAGTCGACTCGAAGCTTCGCTCACCCAAAAACATGTTTTTAGAACTAAATCAAGATCCAAACATTTAAAATAAAATAATAAAAGCCTATAGTTTGAACTCTCTCGGACCCTTAACCATTGATACTCTTCCAGATAACAATATGTCACCATCATCATATAATTATTGTTCCAGCAGTGATGGGTATAATGTTAGCGAGCCATATTGTTCATAAATGTTTGGTTTTAAAATACAGTACTGCTCCCCAGTTCTTGTTTCTTATTGCCACATCACTGATGATTTGGTCGATATACTGCTTCTTGGGACTTCCTCTTGGTCTATTAGTTGTGATACATTTTATAAAAAAAACTTATTTCTTTACCCAATGACAACAGCTCAGAGTGAAATGTGTGTTTATTTTAATAGGTATGAAAGTCATTCTGTGAATGTGTTACTACTATTCTTCATTAATATTTCTTCTTTCATGTATAAAAATATGTATTTACAAAGTAAAAATAGGGTAGGGTTTCTTTTAAAAGTTATAACGTAATTAATTTAAAAATACTTTACTCTAAAACCCAGAATAGGAGATAATTTAGTTAGTCATGGATTCAAAGATGATGTTAGCATGAAGTGGAACTGTGCTAAGAGTTTATATATACGGCATGGCATGTGTTTCCAAATAATATGATAAATCCGGAAAAACGTAAATATTTTAAATTTGCTTCTAGTAAAAAGCAAGTACAACAGATGAGATTTTTTTTTGATAATTTCAGATTTAGAATATTTATTACATTTAAACACACACTTTGCACAAAAAATGGGTTTTATACATCATAGACCCATTATCACCAAGATATCTTCTATATATAAAAACTGATTAATTTCAAACCAGATTTTTAAGGCCATTTAAATTATTAAGGGAAAAATGCAACTTTTTTTTTTTACAAAACTACAATCTATAGTATAAATTGTATAGAAAATATATAACTAGGCCATCAAAATTATTTAAAATCACCTAAGCATAGAAACAAAGAGGGGAGGAGGGGG